>PVJN01059896.1:0-11726 GCA_004026805.1 Lasiurus borealis
CTCGTGGCTGCGTTGTCAAAGGGAGACAATGTCGTGTTAAGCCTCCGACGGCGTCCGCGGCCACAAAGGACGTGCATAAATCACCCGCCGGGCCGCCGTCGTCATCGGTAACATCTGACCTTTCGGGGGGAGGGCTGAGTGCGCCCCGTTTCGGCGGGAGATCCGTGCGGATATGCGATACCTACGTCTCACCCAGGAGTCTTTGTTTTGAAAACAAACATTCTCCAGAAGAGGATGGGAAGGAAAGGGAAGGGGCTGGAGGGGTGACCCCCGCCTGTGGGGGTGTGGGGGGGCAGGCAGCCATCGTGGCTCTCACGAAGATCAGAGCCCAGAATATCAAGTTAAAAGGAAAACTCGCTGGCCTGTGTCCAACGCCTCCCGGAAAGAAAACGCGGGTTCTGATACGCTGGGCAGACGCGGGGGACGGGGGCGTGTGCTAGGGGAGCACGCGGTGTTGACACGGGCTTTATCTTCCTCCCTGCAGATAAGGCGGGGAGAGCACTTTCTGTCTAATTAATATTCCGGCCCCTCCGCCAGCCCACCTCCCCGCCCCCTCCCGGTCCCAACACACAGGCCGGACCCATGCCTCGCTCCCCTCCCCAAGGCGGTGAGGGAGCCAGGCCCACGCAAGGGCCTGGGCAGACAGGGAGCCCGTGAGCCGGTGCCCGGACCCTGTGCCAGGGCCCGAGGGCCTCAGGAGGCGGGTCAATCAGCAGGAAGATGAACCTGGCGAACAGGATTTTTAAAGGGTAAGGCCATGTGCCCGGCCCGCGTGGCTCAGGGGGTGATGTCCTGTCCACCCAGGGACCAGGAGGTCACTGGTTCGGTTGGAGGTCAAGACACACCCCCAGGTTGTGGGCTCCATCCCCAGGGCGATGCTCTCTCACCACTGATGTTTCTGTGCCTCTATCCCTCCCCCTTCCTCTCTCTCTAAACATCAATAGAAACATATTTTTAAAAAACAATAATGTCTTTGGAGGAAGAGCACTCATTTTTTTTTATATTTTTCTTGACTTCAGAGAGGAAGGGGGAGAGAGAGAGAGAGAGAGAGAGAGAAGCATCAATGATGAGAGAGCATCACTGACACGCTGCCTCCTGCACACCCCATACAGGGATTCGAGCCCACACCCAGGTGTGTGCCCTGACCAGGAATCAAACTGTGACCTCCTGGTTCCTAGGCTGACCCTCGACCACTGAGCCCCACCAGCCAGGCTTAGCACCCATTTTAAAGGTATTTATGGGGAGGAAATTATTATGTTGAGGTCACAACCCACAATGCCCGCCCACATCAGGACACGTGACCAATCACCCTCAGGAAGTTGGGGGAGGGGCCCAAGAGCCACGGCAGCGGGTCCCTAGTCAATGCCAAAGCCACAGCTGACTGCTCTTCCGATGCAATTTGCCTATTTGCCCGCCCCCGCCCATGCCCCACCCAGAGCCCCGTGATGACACCCCAATCCCGGCCCTACCTCCCAGGCGGCTGGCCCCTTAGTTCCCGGGCCGGGGTGCCTGCAAACAAAGTCTTCATTATCGCCAACTCGGACACGCGCCGCCAGTGCGAACCTCTCCCTCCGCCGTCTAACAGCCCCTCTCTTCTTCCCCCAAATGCCAACCGCAGTGGGCCGCGGACCTGACATTTCCCAGTGCGGCCCAGGGCACAGGCGCCACCGGCTCGGAGCCGGGGACCCGCCCTGAGAGGGGGCCCCGGGGACAATGGCCCTCAGTCTTGCTTCCTGGAAGCCCCGTGGGCGGCGTGGACCGTGCCCCCTGTTGGCCGCGCAGGGTTCCCTGTCTGAGGTCCCCAACTTTCCACCCGGCGAGGGGGCCCGTGGGGACCCCGCTGATGCCACACCCGAGCCGTCTGCACCAGCGCCCCGGCTCTGCTTCCACTGTGGATCAGTCTGCAAGAGGTGACACCCCTCTCCCCTCGGAACCCAGAGATGAAAGATCCGACGGCAAAATGCGACGTCTGTTTGAAAATACCAGAGGACCCGACCCAGGCCCAGGGAGGGAGCCCCCGGCCGCTCGGGGCTCAACCCAAAGGGGTCAACATCGCGAGGTTGTGGACTCAGCAAGTCCTTCCTGGCTTAAGAAGCACCAACTTAAAAAGTGGGGGTGGGGGGGGGGGTCTGCAGTGTCTCTTCCCCCCCAACAACCAATGTTCTTCTCACTGCTGGGCGTGCACGTGAACCAAGTCTGAGCCCGACACACCTCCTCACACAGCTAAATCAGGGGCCGGGCAGGGTGGCTCAGTGGTGAGCATCGACCTATGACCCAGGAGGTCACGATCTGATTCCCGGGTGGCGGGCTCCATCCCTGGGGAAGTTGGGGCGGGGGGGGGGGGAAGTGTGCAGGAGGCAGCTAGTCGATGATTCTCTCTCATCACTGATGTGTCTATCTCTCCGCCTCCTTTCTTCTCTAAAAAATAATAAAAACATATTTAAAAAACAATAAAGGAAGAAAACACCAAATAGACGCTCTAAGCTCACGGTCCAGAGCTGCCCACGTCCAGGCTAGGGTCAGTCCAGCTCCGGACAGTCCCCCAGGCCAGGAAGGTCGCTGCCAACACTCGGGGGCAGACAGATCACGTGAGGCCACGCACACGGCCACGGCGAGAGGCGTGGCTGCCGGCCGAGCCCCCGTGCACGGGCGCTATTTCTGACACGAGCTGCCTCCCAGTGTTCTGAGCGGAGAGGTTTATGGCTGCTGAAACCGCCCCGTGGAACGGGAAATGGAACGGCCCTCTCTCTCCCTGAATCCTCTGATTTATAGAAATTGAAATTGATTCATATAATTGGAGACCGCTAATTATACGCGCCCAAGAAGAAAGATTGTGTGCCAAAGTCCTAATTGCCGAACGATCAAAGTTGGGGGAGATGCGTTTCGGGGAGCCGGGCAGCGGTGGCTTTCTGCAGTGCCGGGGAGGGCGGGCCGGCGCACAGCGGGCCCCTCCTGCTCCTCGCGATGGGTTAGCCGAGAACACACAGTAGGTCTGCCGTCCTGGGACATGCCAGTGGGCGGGACCACAGCTTCTCCTAACGCCTTTTTATGATTTGGAAGGCGTGTTCCCCGAGGCCCCGCAGAGGTGAAGCAACCAAGCAGGGCCACGTGCCAGGCCGGACGCCTCGCTCGCTGGGACGGCCACGTTGCTGTTTCCGGCGCCCGTCCTCCCACGTGGCACCGAGCAGGGTGCACGCTCCGTGGCGCTGCCTTCTTTTCTTCTTTCCTCCGGAAAACCCTCATGTTAGCGGACTCCACGCCGCCCCTCCAGGAGGCCCGCTTCCCCGTCACCCCGTGCCGTGCATTGAGCTCCTCCTCCCCTCCCCACATCCCCCCGTCATTTTAACGTTTGACACCTTAGGTAAGGCTCTAACGCGCACGCTCAAGCCCCGAGCCTGGTCACGCCCCGGGTGAGCTCCTTCAAACAGGTCCTCTGAAGCAGGATGCCCGCGTGTCCTGGGTGTTGTGGCTCCCGCCCAGTGCGGCTGGTGGCCTCCGGCCCAGCCCCGGCCACTCCGAACGCTGCCAGCAAACACGGGAGTTCTGGACGGAGCGGGCTGCTGGGGACAGGGCCTTCCCAGACCATCCCTTCTGCCGGATGGTCCCAGCAGCCGGGAGAGTCGGGGTCTGACATCTGTCATCATCTGGAGGCCAAGACTGGTAGCCGGCTCTTCGTGGCTGCGGTTGATCCTCACCCGAGGACACCTTTCCACTGCTTCTTCGCGAGGGTGGCAGGGACAGGGAGAGGAGGAGAGAAACATCCATGTGAGCGAGACACATCGATGGGTTGCCTCCTGCATGCGCCCCGAGACCCGGGGATGGAGCCTACAACCGAGCGAGGTACGTGCCCTTGACCAGAATCGCACCCGGGACCCTTCAGTCCCAGGCTGAGGCTTTATCCACTGAACCACACTGGCCAGGGCTGGTATCTGGGGAAGTTTGTACCCTTTAGCCACGAGAGTGGTGGTCTGTGCTCCCACATTGACGGGTTTTATTGCCTGTGGGTGAGTCGGGGGTCCTTGCCTTTTATCTGAGTCAGAGGAAAGGTTTGTGGGGGGCCAGGGCCAACCAGCACCCGAGACATGACTGCAGGGCGTGCTGACCCCCCTCCCGGAGAGCACGCGTGACGCCCGCCCCCACGCGATGACAGGGAGCTCCCACGGGGCGCTGAGCTGCGCCCGGTGCCTCCTCCCCCTCCGGCCCAGGTCCGCCCACCCCGCAGGCTGGGCTGGCAGCGGAGAAAGAGGCAGCGTGACGTGTTCCTCGGATCGGAGTCTGCTCACGCGGGCACCACGTTAAGGAAAGAGCCTGGGAAGGTGACGGCCATTTGGAACGCCGACTCGAAGCCAACAACTATTTGACTTTCTGTGCGCACACCTTACGGTGCCTGTAACCCCGAGTCACTGGCCCCCGGAACAAAGAGGAGAGGCCCTGTCGTTCCCAAGCCCCAGAAAAGTTAGGAGGCCGCTCCCTTCCTCCCTGAAACCAACAAAACACATATTTTTAAAAAAATAATGAAGGATCCGCTCCTGCCCCACCTGTGGTTGTAAATAATCAACCTTAATTCACCGCCATTGGTGAGAGGGCTCGAACCCCCACGGTCTGAGGCAGCACTCAGGGCCCCCGGGACTCCCCATGACAGTGCACCGGCACGTGGGCCCCACACGGAGCAAGGCAGAGAGGTTCACCCAGGCCGGGCCCGGCCCCCTATAACCCTGCAGCTCCCCAAGTGTCTGTTGGACAGGGTTCTGGGGGGAGGGGAGACCATGAAGGACCAGGACACGGATAAGAGTGGGAGCCCCATGCTCAGTGTGCCCTCTGCAGACCCCCTTCATCACCCCCGCACCCACACAGCACACGGGGTCCTCATCCCCCAACACTCCTTGCTGGCTGGCCGGCCTCACCTTTGTCCCCGCCATGCCTCCCCCCCCCCCTCCAGCCTTCCTCCCTCCTCTGCAAGCTCAGAACGGCTGGACGGTCCTCGGCCCCGCGGCCCCCATGCACCTGTGAACGCACGTTTTAATGAGCATCTACTACACCCGGTGCTGACAACCTGCAGGTGAGCATCGCCCTCTGCACACACGGATACTGGGGTTCGAAGGCATCTGCTCAAGGGGGCACCTGATGGCACTGAGATTCAGACCCCAGGTGGTTGGACACCCCAGGAACCCCCACTGAGGGGAGACAGAGGGCAACACGTGCTGGGGCTCCGGCAGGGCAGGATGGATGCCAGGGCACCAGCGGGTTAACTGTGGGGGGGGGTAGTAAAGCAGACTTGGGGGGGACAAACAGAGAGGCTCCCAGCGGGGACTGCACTGAGCCAAGGCTCACGTTGACTTACTCGGTGGGACCGTAACTTGGAGGTGTGCTGGGGGTGCTCCACAGAGAGGAGTGAGGGGCGGCCTGGGTGGTTCCGGAAACTGACACAGCCCCCGGACGCCATCCGGCCCCTGCAGGCGTGCGGAGGTCCCCGCGGGGGGGAAGGAGAGCGGGAGATGTGCGGTGACTCAGGCTCCTGGAGCACAGAGCTCAGGGCGAGGCCCAGAACCGTCCTTTGATGCGATCGGGGGAGAAAGGGTGGGTTTCCCTCCGCCTGAGCCTGAGGTGCGTTTATCCGTCACGGCGCCCGGCGACCGGGTTTTCACTCGGGACGCCCCGCCGGCCGCTGAGCAACCCCTGCAACGAGTCCCCAGCTTCTTTCCTCCTTCGGGATCGCACCCGTGTTGACATCATCTCGAGGCGACGGAGCCTCGCAGCCAGACCCCGGGCGGGCGGTGCGGGGAGGGAGCGGATCCTCAGGGGCAGCCCCCTACGCGGTGCAATCACCGAGCCAGGTCACGGCCTCCGGCAGGCGCTCCCAGCCGTGCGGGCATCCGCATGCAATGCACTGACCAAGGGGAGCATTTAGCATGGCTCGCAGTAAGGTCACACCCGGTGGCTGATGGGAGCGCTCAGCCTTCCCCCAACAGCGGGAGGACAGGCGAGGAGCATGGCAGCTGCCTGCCTGCCCACCCGTCACCGAGGCTGCCAGGGCGGCCCGGGCCATGCGGCCACAGGTACCCACCGGCCTGGGGCCCAGCTGTGAGGCAGTTCCTCACCAAGTGAGCCAGGTGTCCCGTGTGACCACCCACATGACCTCCTGTGTGACCTCCCATGTGACCTCACTGTGCTGTGCGGACCAGCTGCGTGCACGCCCATGTCACCACACAGCGCTGGGCACCTCGCCCGCCCCAGCCGGGGTCCCCTTTCCGTGGCGAGGGCTGGGCCCCCTGTGCCCGGGCTCCAGGGCGGCAGGAGACCTCACACTCGTCCTACAGCCAGGGCTCACCCCACAGATAGCCTCTCACTTAGGAGGCCCTGCCTGGTGGGATGTTACGTTGGCGCTCCCCTGAAATTATTACTCTTTTTTTTTTAACATTCGCTCTTACTGACTTCAGAGAGGAAAGGGGAGGGAGAGATAGAGAGAAGCATCCATGATGAAAGAGAATTATGGATCAGCTGCCTCCTGCACACCCCCCACTGGGGATCCAGCCCGCAACCCGGGCCTGTGCCCTGACTGGGAATCGAACCGTGACCTCCTGGTTGATAGGTCGATGCTCAACCACCGAGCCACGCCGGCCAGACAGCTCTTACTCACTGTGATCAGGGCCCACCTCCCCCGTTGGCATGGAGCCTGAGAAGGATGTGGCTCACCCTGCCCGCTCACCAGCTGGGAAAGAGGTGCGGCTTCTCTGAGCCAAACAGGACTCCAGCCAGGGCCCAAGGGAGCACGCAGAGGGCGGGGAGCACACGGAGGGCGGGGGACATGAGAGTCACTCTCTTCCGTTAGTTTATATCTAGAAAACTAGCTTGATCAACACCACTTTGGGGGGGACCAGTGAAGAGGTGCTATAGACCAGTGGACGGCAAACTGCGGCTCTCGAGCCACAGGTAGCTCACGAGCCGCAGTTTGCCGCTCTGTTGACTAATGAATTTGCAGACCACTGCTATAGACTGTTTGCATCCCCCCAAAATTCATATGTTGAATTCTAACCCCTAAGGTGAAGGCATTAAGAGGTGATAAGGGCCCTAACCGGTTTGGCTCAGTGGATAGAGCGTCGGCCTGCGGACTGAAAGGTCCCAGGTTCGATTCCGGTCAAGGGCATGCACCTTAGTTGCAGGCACATCTCCAGTAGGGGGCATGCTAGAGGCAGCTGACTGATGTTTCTCTCTCATGGGTGTTTCTAACTCTCTCTCCCTCTCCCTTCCTCTCTGTAAAGAATCAATGAAATATATTTTTTTACGAAAGAGGCGATAAGGTCACAAGTGTGGAGGCCACCTGGCAATAAGCGCCCTTACATCGGGACCCTGGACAGCTCCCTCCCTCCCTCCACGTGGGGAGACCGCACAGAGGCAGTCACCGGTGACCCAGGGCAGCCCTCGGGCCAAATCCACTGGCCGCCTGTCCTTGTAAATAAAGTTTTATTGGAACACATCACACCCTTTGATGGATACAGCTGAGCAGTTGCCATGGAGACCACAAGACCTACAAATGCCTAAAAGACAGATGATCTGGTTCTTTATGGAGAAAGTTTGCTGACTTTGTGTGGAATATTCCAAGACAGGTGACGCATGGCATATATTTCAGTAAAAAGTGTGTCACACAGAAGTACAGGCAGCGAGACCCATTTTTGTTCAATATGAGGGTTTGGGGCAGGTACTGCTAAGTGGTGGCGGGCACAGACATATTTTTAATGTTGTTTTTATTTGCCCAGCTGGCGTGACTCAGGGGGTGAGTATCAACCTGGGAACCAGGAATTCACGGTTCGGTTCCCAGTCAAGGGCACAGACAGGCCTGAGGTTGCAGGCTCGATCCCCAGTAGGGGGCGTGCAGGAGGCAGCCAATCGGTGATTCTCTCCCATCAGTGGTGTTCCCATCTCCTTCTCCAGCTCCCCCAGCGATATCAATAAAAACGGGTTTTTTTTAATGATGTTTATCAGTGTTTTGTAAACGTCTAACGTGAATAAGAATGTGTAGTTTGGGAAACAGTCGCCATGTTGTTAAGCAGCAATAGCAACAAAGAAGCCAGGGAGCACCCCTCCGGGAGGAGGCCGCTGGTCAAGGTCAGAGAGGTCACAGGGGCAGGGCCCAGCTCGGCTCCGCCCACAGCAGAATCATTTCCTGTTGCAGAGCAGCGTGGCTGAGGGCCCGCTCCCATTTTTCCAGGGCAAATTACTGTTAAAAAATTGCACCTATTGTCACGACAAAGTATATTTAGCAGCAAAGAGAGCATCGCATCTGCCTCGGTCTTCAAGGGATGGTGCGCGCACACACATTTTATGTTGCACGAAACATAAGCAGGTTGGAAACCTTCCAAAATGCCTCTCAGGATGATTGAAGACACAGGGTGTCCGCAGCCCCGGGGCGAGCTGAGCGCCACGTTCGGGACATTACCGTGATGAAGAGGCGAGGGCGCGGTGGGGACCTGCTCCTCACACGGGGCGCTCGGGCAGGTGGCTTTGGACTACGGTCAGATAAAAGGAAGGACCGGGCATCCCCTAAACTCCAGCCCAGCAAGCTGCCTGAGCAAGAGGAAGAGGGGAGCCCGGCCGGGGGGCGCAGGGGGTGAGCACCGACCGACCTAGGAACCAGGAGGTCACCTTTCAATTCCCGGTCAGGGCACAGGCCCAGGCTGCGGGCCCCATCCCCAGTGTGGGGCGTGCAGGAGGCAGTCGAGCCACGATTCTCTCTCATCGTGGATGCTGTTTCTCTCCCTCTCCCTTCTTTTCTGAGGTCAATAAAAATATGTGTTTTTAAGAGAGGGAGAATGGACTCTGGAGAATGTTCTAGACCCAGGTACACAGCAAAGCAGACAAAGGTTTCCCAGAGAGGTGCCCCGCCTCCCGGGAGAACTGGAAAACGATCCCACCACCACCTTCCATGCCAAGCCTACCTGCCACCACTGGGCACGCACTGGGCGCCCCCGGAGGAGCCAACCCCCAGGTGGCACCGTGGGCAGCCCAGCCGAGGGGCCAGCTTCTCTCAGGTCCCTGCCAGCCGTGCCTCACTAACCCAGGCTCGGAGCCACAAAGAGCTGGGTCCCTCCAGAAGCCAGACTAGGGGGTAACGGGGGCAGGCACCTCGTCTGGGTGAAAAGGGCCGACCTGGGCATAGGGACTGTGCGTTGGGCCAGTCGGGGAGCGGCCGG
Organism: Lasiurus borealis; assembly: GCA_004026805.1. Taxonomy (NCBI): domain Eukaryota; kingdom Metazoa; phylum Chordata; class Mammalia; order Chiroptera; family Vespertilionidae; genus Lasiurus; species Lasiurus borealis. The sequence goes on from PVJN01059896.1 coordinate 9,189, forward strand.
GAGAGGCCAGACACGCGCCGTCCGGTGTGGAGACGTGGATCGGGGAAGGACGGCGGCAAACCCCGGTGCTGACCTCGGCCCCACGCATCACAGGCCGAGCCCCCGAGATGTTCTCCCTCCTGGTCCCCGGCCCCGGCCCGCCGAGAGGCGCAACCTGCTTTCCTCACATTCGTCCCAGGCCCTGGGAGTTCAGCCGGGCCGGTGACGGACACCGCGGCCTGGCTGGCTCCACACCTCCCGCCCCCGACACGGCAGAGCGTGGGTGCAAACAGCGAGCAACGTGCGATGCACAGTAAATACGCGGGGACGCGGTCCGGGGGTGGGTGGGCTCCTGACGAGGACCCGGTCTGGCTCGGGACCAGCGGCTGAGGCCTGGCAGGGAGGCAGCCACAGGCCCACCGGGAGGGACCTGCCCAGTCTCGCCTGCCCAGGTGCCGGGACGCCCAGGCTCTGCCCGGGGAGGAGGCCCCGCCGCCCCGCCCCCGCCTGCGCCTCTGAGCGCGTCGGGGAGCCCGGCTTTCTGAGGAGGCCTTTCCAGATGGCGCCTGGCGTGGCTGGTGCCAAACTCCACAGCTTAAGTAAATGTTGCTGTCGCCCCGTCCTGCCAGGAAAAGGCATGGGGGACCCGCCGTGCGCCTCGGCTGCTGCGACGCTCCATTCCCGGGGAGATCAGTGAGCCCCCCGCCAACTGCCCGCACCCCGCTGGGGAGCCCCGGCCCCTCTGCCTGGGCAAGCCTGGCTGCGCCCCCTCCTCCCGCCTCAGCATGCCAGCCCGGCCCAGGGGGCGCGGGGACCAGCCGGCGCAGGCCACATGCCGACAGAGGAGAGGAGGGGCCAGGAACCCAGAAGGGCAGCAAGCAGGCCCCAGGGTAGGAGATGGCAAAGGTTCCAGCCTGCTCATCACAAATCCGGGATGTGCGCACAGATCCAATCTCCGGCCCTGCAGGTGTTTCTCCGCCCCCGCCCGCAGCCCACAGCGCTCGGCAGCCACCGAGCCGCCTGCTCTCCCGGCCGACCCTGCGGCTCAGATCCTGCACCGTGTGCCTGGCCGCGGGGGCTAAGGGGCGGAGCGTCGACCTATGAACCAGGAGGTCAGGGTCTGATTCCCGGTCAGGGCACAGGCCCGGGCGGTGGGCTCCATCACCGGAGGGGGTCAGGCAGGAGGCAGCCGATCCATGATTCTCTCACCACTACTGTTTCCCTCTCTCCCTCTCCCTTCGTCTCTGAGATCAATAAAAACATTTAAAAATACAAAGAGGCTCAACCACTGGGCCAGGACATGCCTCTCTCCGACACGCTAAGTGGCAGCACGCTACGTGGGCTTCCGGCCACCCGAAGGGCTCCGAGAGCCGGCTGCCCCAGGGGGGTCCGCTCACCAGCCACTGCCCGGGTGCAGGAGCCAAAGGGCCTTTGGGAAGCAGCTGCTGGGCACTGTCCCGCCCCAGGAACAGAGGGAGGTGTGACTGGCCCCGAGGGCCCCCTCCCACCAGCTGCAGCCCCAGGCCCGTGGGCAGACCAGCCCACGCCAGAGGGAAGGTGCAGGCCAGAGGGGGCGTCTGGCCCGCTGACCGGGCCCCACCTGACACTCCCCGGGAGTCAGCTGGCTGGCCTCGGCCCGCGTCCAGCCTGGGACCCGAGCCCGGCCTCCCCCTCCCTCCAGCCGTCTCCGCCGACCGACGCGGCAGTGCCTGCACACACGTCCAGGTCTGCGGGAGGGGAGGGCTGCAGGTGGTCCCGGGTCTCAGCAGCTGAGCTTTAAAAACCTGCGGCTGGCGTCTCCCTGAACCAGCTTCCGGATCGGGGGGGTAGGGGGGGCAGGAGGGTGACGGGGGTGCAGGAGAGGGAGCAGGCGTGCACAGGGGTGTCTTCCACACCACACGGGGCCTCCTGCGGCTCTTCAGACACCTCTCTGCTTGGAAGGTGCCTCGGGAAAAGGGCATCAGCTTCCCATCTGCCAGCCCCCGGTTGACCGTGCCCCGTTCCTAACGGCATCTTTGCAAAGAAGAGACGTGTCTTCAGGCTTTCCTGTTTCTAATAAAAAAAAAACGAGGCAGCCTGTCTCTGGGAAGGCACTGGGCCTCAGAGCGGGTTAACAGTTTTTAAGTACATTTGTAAATGGGATTATTGTTTTCTAAAGTTCTGCTCAGCCCTGAGATTAGCGGCCGCCATGCCCGGGGGGTGAGGCGGGGAGAGCGAGGGGGGAGGGGTTCCCCGGTCCTTTTCATCCCCGGCCCCCAGTGTGCAGGCAGTGCAGGTGCTGAGAGGAGGAGGACCCAGAGGGAGGAGCCCGGGAGGGCAGGTTCCCGGGAAGGGCCTGGAAAGGCCCCCTTCCCCGCCCTCCCGCCTGCCCGCCGGGCGCCGGGCGGTGGGCCCAGCCGCTCCCAGCCCCCTGTTGCTGCCTCCATCCCCGAGCTCCAGTGGGAAGTTTGGCTTTTGCTGCAGGAAGCAGCTGGGCCAAGCAGCCCGCGCATGATAATGGCCTCAGAAATCTGCTGTGCGCGCGGCAACAATAGGGTGCTCAGTCTCCCGGAAAATTGT
>PVJN01059897.1:0-11725 GCA_004026805.1 Lasiurus borealis
AGTGACCTCATAGCCCTCACAGTGACCTCATAACCCTCACAGTGACCTCATAGCCCTCACAGTGACCCCATAACCCTCACAGCGACCCCATAACCCTCACAGGGACCCCATAACCCTCACAGGGACCCCATAACCCTCACAGCGACCCCATAACCCTCCCAGTGACCTCATAACCCTCACAGTGACCTCATAGCCCTCACAATGACCTCATAACCCTCACAGTGACTTCATAACCCTCACAGGGACCCCATAACCCTCACAGCGACCCCATAACCCTCACAGTGACCCCATAACCCTCCCAGTGACCTCATAACCCTCCCAGTGACCTCATAGCCCTCACAGTGACCTCATAACCCTCACAGTGACCCCATAACCCTCACAGTGACCCCATAACCCTCACAGCGACCCCATAACCCTCACAGTGACCCCGTTGCCCTCACAGTGACCCCATAACCCTCACAGTGACCTCATAACCCTCACAGTGACCTCATAACCCTCAAAGGGACCCCATAACCCTCACAGGGACCCCATAACCCTCACAGGGACCCCATAACCCTCACAGTGACCTCATAACCCTCAAAGGGACCCCATAACCCTCACAGGAACCCCATAACCCTCACAGTGACCCCGTTGCCCTCACAGTGACCCCGTAACCCTCACAGTGACCTCATAACCCTCACAGGGACCTCATAACCCTCACAGGGACCCCGCAGCCCTCACAGTGAGCCCGCGGCCCTCTAGTAACTGGTGACCAGCCACCGGGAGGGCCCTCTCCATCCTCGGGGCAGGTGGCGGGCCGGGCCGGTTCCTGGCACCCTGCACCGGGAGGCCAGCCTGCCTGCCAGGAGCCGTGCTGCCTTCTCCTCCATCAGCTGCAGACGCCAGCGTTCCTAAGGCTGAGGTCTAGGTGGCAAGAGCCCCGGGTCTTGACTGTGGACTCCGAGCAGAACCCGGGAGCACCCTGACGCCGAGAAGAAGACCCCGCAGCGTCGGCAGCTGTTCTCAAACCGCAGTTCGCACCGCCAGGTCGGGCCATGAGGGGGTTCCATACGGGGCTCACGGCCATGGGGCAGGCAGGGAGCTGTGCCAGGGAGCCGTGCATGCCCTCCCCATGAAACTGAACTGTCACCAGTGTGTGCGAAGGGCTCAGCCGCCACCCGCACGCTGTGCTGGTCAGGCCGCTGCTGGGTGCTGGTTTGGGGGTGGGGGAACCTCTAAATCAGTGGTTCTCCACCTTCCTAAGGCCAAGACCCTTTAAGACAGCTCCTCATGTGGTGGTGACCCCCAACCATGACATGTTGCTACTGTGATGCATCGTGATGTAAATATCTGCATTTTCCGATGGTCTTAGGTGACCCCTGTGAAAGGGTCGTTCGACCCCCAAAGGGGTCGCGACCCACAGGTTGAGAACCGCTGCTCTAAATAATTCACCTTCTCGGAACCTGTCCCCGAACCCTCCTCCGCGTTCCGGGAGAAGGAAGCCAGGACGGGGGGGTTGGGGGGGGGGAGCGTACCTGGGAGTAGTGCGCGCTGAAGCCCGTCTGCGACATCTCCATCTCGAAGGAGGCGGCGGCCTGGTCCGCGGTGGCTGCGGGGAGAGACCCCTTAGCACCCGGAGCGCGGGGAGCCCGCGGCTGAACCCCAGCGCCTTCAGGGCAGGGCCCTCCCCGGTCCCCACGCGGAGCCCCAAGGCCAGGCGAGCAGGCACGCCGGCAGAGACCCTGCCTCCGTCCCGTCCTCGCCCTGGGTGGTGGCCTCACACGCCCGCCGCGGACGGCTCCCGGGCTGGGGGTCCACGGGTGAGGGCCCGGGTCCCACCGTGAGAGCCTCTGGCCCGGCCTCCCGCCCCCTTCCCGGGATCTCTGCGGACATGTGGGGCCAGACTCCCCGGAGGCCTCCTGGGGCTGAGAGGATGGCACGCAGCCTCACCCCGTGTCCGGCTGGAGAGCCTCCCCGAACCCCAAAACCCCGCTGTTGGCTGAAGCGGGGAGGATTCTGGGTTGTATTTGCTCTCGAATTTCTGGCCGTGGGTGTCACTCACAGACCAGGAGGGGACTTTCTGATAGAGCTCTGGGCCGTGTGCCATTCAATCTCTCTCTCTCACTCTCCCTCACACACATACACACACACACACACACACACACACACACACACACACACACACATACATGCACAAACGCACACACATAGACGATCCTGGGCCCAGGTCGAAGCTCTCTACCACAGGGCAGAGGCAGTGCAGAGCGCCCCGCGGGAGGGAACGTGCCCCCCTCAAGCACCCCCAGCCCGAAGCCACAGCCGCGAGGGGATGGAGGAACGCTGGCTTCCCGGCTCTCCGTGGGGAGCGCTGATTTACGGCCTCACAGAGACGTTAAAAATAGAGCCTGCTGTAAGGAGGTCAGCCTGCCCTGTCCCTGCGGCCTGAGCAGAAGCACATGTGTGGAGTCAGACTCATTTCCTGGTGGCTTCCTGGCCTCAGTCTGTTCATAAGCACACCCGCCGCGGCCTGTGCATCGGGCTGGACCCGAGGGGAGCATCGCCCAGGAATTCAAACGGACTGCTCTCCCCTCACACGGACCCTCTCATTAAATGGCCGCGGCGCACTGTCACCTCAGGGGGGCAACCTTTGCTGAAGGGCCCGATGGCTGAGGTGCTTGCTGCTTCATCTTTGCCGGGTCAGTGGCCGGAACAGCAGCAGAGACTGCATGACCAGCACTGCTGTTCTGCGTGGAGCTGAGAGCAGAGACCTACATGCTCCCTGCACTGCTGTTTGTATGGAGCTGAGGGCAGAGAGCAGGGAGCTGGGGCACGCTGGGGCTGATGGGCATCCTGGGAACGGCCGAGGTACCTCCCTGAACCTCTCACCATCAGCACCTCCCTGGCTGCCGGGTGCCCCAGTAACGGCTCTAACCACTGTGCAGTGCAGCCTCTCCTTGGGGAATTCCGCCTTTCTCCCAAGGTCTGAGGGGAAAGGGAGACCAGAGACCCCTTTCTGATTGTATTGAGCAAGTTGCTGGCACCCGCTGCCCACCAGGGGGCGCTGGCGAGGGCCAGCAGGGACTGCAGAATGGCTATTTGCTATGGAAAGGTAAACGTTTCTAGGGAAGGCAGACTTCCCACGCCTGCAAGGACATGGAGCCCTTTCTGGTCTGGTGACGACGGGGAATCAGAAGCGGCTCTGGAAACCCGCTTCTGCTTAGCCTGCAGGGAGGCATTTATAATCCGGGAGTTCCTGGTGAAGAAATTTCTCTCTTAAATACAGAGGCCTCTCAGGGTGTCTGAGCACCCCCACGGGGGGTCCTGGGCTCTGCCACCCGGGCCAGGCCGGACTGACAGGCGGGCCACCGTACGCCATGCCCGCTCCCCCCCCCCCCCCAGCCAGGGACCCGCCCACGCCCACCTTCCAGGGCGAAGATCCTCTCGCCCAGCGCCTCCACGATGGTGACCAGGGCCAGCTCGTCGGACACGTTGAAGAAGTGCTTCTCGGTGGGCGCGCTGGCGATGGACTTGATCTCCTCCACGAACTTCTCGGTGCTCAGGTTCCCGCGGTTGTAGCTGCCGAGAATCTGAGGCACAGAGAGGGCGGGAGGCGTCTGGTATTCTGGGCGCGGACAGGACCGGGCACTGGGCGGGCACAGGAGACCGTGGGGCGTCGTAGCCCAGTGTGGTTCCGTGAGCTTGCACCTTCAAGGGAGGGTAGCTACCAGGACATGGGGATCCCTAACGGGGCAGGATGGAGGGCAGGCGGTCTGCGTGCTAGTGGACGGCCACTGGCTGCACTCCCGGGGCCTGGTTATTAATGGTCGTGTCAGAGAGATAGGATGGGCCAGCGTGAGGCTGCAGGGTCTGACGTCTCTGAGGGTGCTGGCCGGTGCTACCGCCGCCGGCTGGCGAAGCAAGTGGGGTGCCTGATCTTGAACCCCTGGTTCTTCCTGAAAACCCAACCCAGGGCAGGCAAAGCCACCTCCATTGTGTGTATTCCTTTCTCTATTGAATATATTTTATTGATTTTTTACAGAGAGGAAGGGAGAAGGATAGAGAGCTAGAAACATCGATGAGAGAGAGACATCCATCAGCTGCCTCCTGCACGCTCTCTACTGGGGATACATGCCCTTGATCAGAATTGAACCCAGGACCCTTCAGTCCGTGCGCCCATGCTCTACCCAGTGAGCCAAAGTGGCTAGGGCTGCATGTACATTTTATTTTTTAAAATTTATTTTTAATTTTTTATATTTCTATATTGATGTCAGAGAGGAAGTGAGGAGAGAGAATCATGGATCGGCTGCCTCCTGCATGGCCCCGCACTGGGGATGGAGCCCACAACCCGTGCCTGTGTCCTTGGCCGGAATCGAACCCGGGACCCTTCCATCCACAGGCTGACGCTCTCTCCCCCCTGAGCCCAAGCGGCTGGGGCTGCAGGCACACGTTAAACAGATATCGGACGAGGATCCCTCTCACCCCCAAGTGTGGGAAATAAACAGTCAGGACTTCCTGTTGGAAACCAAAGGCCCCAGACCGGGACATTCCTTCCCGCCAAGGAGGAGGCGGGGCTGTGCGGGCTCCTGAGCGGTCGTTAGTTAGATGTTCCCGAAGGCCTTCTGGGCCATGGGGTGCCTTTACAGAGCATGGTCTACGGGGATGTGATTTACAGGCGGCGAAAGCCGCTCCTTTGAGGCAGACGGTCCTGAGTTTCCGCAAACCCGGCCCGGTGGTGTCAGCACCCCGAGGAGAGGCGGAATATTCCAGTCGCCCCCCTCCGCCCCTTCCCTTCCTCCCTCCCTCCCCCGGCCCCTCGGGGACAGGGGCCTGTTTGCCGCCCGGACCGCCCGCTCTTCCAGGACGTCAGAGGCCAGGCACGGGCGGAATGTGGCCCTGGGTCTGGCTTCTGTCACTCTGCGGAGCCCTCTGACAGCCACCCCGGGCCAAGCCACTGCGGGGGCGCGGGGGCGCCCTGTCCTCGCCCGGAGCCTCCCCTGGCGAGGGCGCCTTGGTGGATGGGGGAGGAACCCGGGCTGTTTCCAGTCCCAGTGAGGAAGGGTGAAGCTGCTGTTAATCATCCCGCCCGGGTCTCTGGGTGCACACGTTTCCTTTCTCCCAGCACAGGCCTGGCAGGACAGCGCCGGGCGGCACAGCGCGTCCGTGGTTAGCATCATCAGGACTCGCTAGCCCGGCCGGCGTGGCTCCGTCCGATGAGCCAGGAGGTCAGGGTTCGATTCCCAGTCAGGGCACAGGCCCGGGCTGCGGGCTCCATCCCCAGTGGTGGCAGCTGATCTGTGACTCTCTCAGCGTTGATGTTTCCATCTCTCTTTCCCTCTCCCTTCCTCTCTGACATCAATAAAGACATATACAGCGGTACCTCGAGATACAAGTGCCCTAACATACGAGATATTTGAGATATAAGTTGTCGAGCGAGCTCATATTTCAAATGTTGCTTTGAAATATGAGCAACATTTGAGATAGGAGTCATCGCGCGGATCGGCCGGCTGCACACGACCCACCAGTTTACCACGACTCGAGCGTCTCATAGTTTCCCACACCTCAAGGTCACGGAACGAATTAAACTTGTATCTCAAGGTACCACTGTATATAAATATCTTTTAAAAGAGAAGCTGAAGCCCATCGGGTTAGGTCACTGACCCCTGTTGCAGGTGGAATTGGAACGAAGGTCTTTCTGACTCCAATACCGGGTCCTCCGCCTTCCCCGCCCCTCCCTCCCTCCCACTCATCGCTCTGGGGAAGTGCCCGGTCCTTTCTGTTCAGATGGTGACGCAGGGTTCGTCTCGCTAGGCTGGCATCTCTGCACCCCTGTACAAGGGGTGTGTGTTGGGGGGAGTAGGTAGGGGAACTATGGTCACCTTTGGGAGCCTGTGACCTGAGTGGGGAGGGCTGAGGAACTCGGGCCTGAGGAGGAAGGCCAGGGGCGGGAGGTCATCTGATGAGGCGGGGGGTGAGGGGCCGCAGAGCCCAGACCCTGGGGGACTCGGAGGGAGGGAGCCCTTGCTCTGCATTGCATGGCGCTTGGTGAGCCCCGTCTAGTGTCAGATCCTCCTGCAGCGGCTTCCGAGGTGCCCGCTCTCGGGACGGGCCAGGACGAACCTCTGACCTCTGTGCGCCGCGCAGGAGGATCTGACGCCAGACGAGGCATCCTCTCTGCTGCCGGGGCTCCCCGGTTCACGGCGTGCGGGACGGAAGGCTGCCTCCGCTGGGGAGGGGGGGCACCAGGACGGGGTCAGGTGGGCACAAACAGAAAAAGCCTCGTGCGTGGCCGCGTCCAGGAAGGGTCACTGGGATGACCGTCCTGTGCGTGGAGCCTCACGTCGGATGCCCCTCACATCGGGGGCGGCACCGTGAGGGGAGCCAGCTGACTGCACAGGGCTGTTGGGGCGCTGGAACAAGCCACGGAAGGCGGGGTGAGCTCGGGCTCGGGGGGGACTGGGAGAGGCCAGCGCTGTGAGGGGGAGGGGGGACGATTTCCCTGCCTGGCTACAGGGGTGCTCACGGGAGTGCCCCATCATCCTGCCGGCCCGAGGGTGCCTGGCACCGAGGGGCTGTCTCTGGCTCCGGCCCCCTCGCCTCTGGTCCGGCTGGGGTACATTTGGGGGGCATTTTCCCGGTTGCTGGCGGTGCCCCTTGGCGGGAGCAGTGGACATGGGAGTGGACGGGCTCTGCACGCAGGCCACAGGCCACAGTGCGCGTGTCCCGGTGCCTCCCGCCCTCCCTCAGCCGGAGAGGGGGGTGAGCAGAGGCCCCACGGCTCCGCCCCCGGAAGCCCCGCGCAGGGGCACCCACCGCGATGGAGAAGCGCTGCACGCCGTCCCGCTCGCAGTCCTGGATGACCTCGGGCAGCCGGTGGTTGTCGTGGGACTCGCCGTCCGTCACGATCACCATCACCCTCTTGACGCCCCTCCGCGCGCCCCGGGCCTCCGTGAACGCCTCCTGCCTGGGAGGGCGGGACGAGGGCCGATGAGAGGAGCCCAGGCACCGCCCGCAGGGAGGGTAGCTGCTCCCCCTCCAGGTCACCGGTCACCGCCAGGCACTGTGCCCGCCGGGGGGTGCTGTGCCCTGAGATCGGTTCCAAAGAAGGCAAGACGGGGCGTGGCCTCCTACATGCCCCTCAGAGAGCTCTGTGACCCCACGTCCGTGCTGGAAGTGACAGGCACACGAGACTATGAACATGCACCGGGTGGAAACACACGGACCATGTTTGGTAGATGAGAACCCGGAAGTGGGGACAAAGGATGGAGGGAAAAGACCGTCCCCCCTGCCGAGACCGGTGTGGCTCAGTGGATAGAGCGTCTGCCTGCGGACTGAAAGGTCCCGTGTTCGATTCCGGTCAAGGGCATGTACCTTGGTTGCGAGCACATCCCCAGTAGGGGGCGTGCAGGAGGCGGCTGATGGATGTTTCTCTCTCATCAATGTTTCTAACTATCCCTCTCCCTTCCTCTCTGTAAAAAATCAATACAATACAGTGGTGCCTCGAGATACGAGTTTAATTCGTTCCGTCACCTTGAGGCGTGGGAAACTATGAGACGCTCGAGTCTCGGTAAACGGGTGGGTTGTGTGCAGCCGGCCGATCTGAGAGATGACTCCTATCTCAAATATTGCTCGTATTTCAAAGCAAAAATCGCTTGCTCGACAGCTCGTATCTCAAAAATCTCGTATGTGAGGGCACTCGTATCTCGAGGTGCCACTGTATATATATTTTTAAAAAAAAGACAATCCCTCTGAGAGCCCCAGAGCATGAAGGCTGATGAATTTCTGATCGATTTTCCATCAATGAGACCCTGGTAATCACCGGAGGGAGAAGAAGAGCGACCGGGTTACAGAGAACCCTGCTTCTGGGCCGAGTCCAGCTGAAACGAGACGGCCGTCAGCCCTGCCCAGGTGAGCATGCACCGTGCTCCACCCGGCCGGGCCGCAGACGCCAGCGGGACAGGGTGTGTGTGTGTGTGTGTGTGTGTGTGTGTGTGTGTGTGTGTGTGCAGAGGCCGCGTACGAACCTGGCCGTGTCGATCCCCAGGGCGGTCATGGTCTGGCGGCCGCCTCTCTGGACGATCCGGTTGGCGGCCAGGAGCACGTCCTCGGTGGAGGAGTACGTGTTGAGGTTGAACTCGTGGGTCACGTTCTCTCCGTACTGCACCACCCCCACCTGCAAGACAAGCCGGGGAGTGGTGGGTGCAGGCGGGGGAGCGGGGGGAACGGGAGAGGCTCTGCGGGCACGCAGGAAGCGTGATGGGAGGGGACGCGCCGGCTCTACCCTTCTCCCGCCCGCTGTGTCCCGGGCTTCCCACTCTCCCTGCCTCCCACCTGTGTTATTATTTCTATCATTTAAAAGTACACATACATCTATTGATGTCAGGGAGAAAGGGAGAGAAAGAGAGAGAGAGTGAGAGAGAGAGAGAGAGAGAGAGAGAGAGAAAGAGAGAGAGGGAGAAACATCAAAGATGAGAGAGAACTAGGTGGGCACAGGGAGGCAGCGGATGACAGCGGCAAGGGCCGTCGGGCCCCGGAGGGAGCAGACACTGTGCAGCGGCAGCCATTGGGGTCTCCATCCGGGCCGTGCGGGTGGGAACTTTCCCAGTGGAGTGGCAGTTGCGGGGGGTGGGGGAGGGCAGGTGGCCCAGGACAGGCCGGCTGCTCCGAGCAAATGGTGAATCAGGCCTCGTCCTGGAGGCATCCGGGGAGCGGCCAGGACGTGCGCAGGAAAGACAAACCAGCGACCGTCCTGAGGGTAGCGATGTCGCCCTGGTTTGGCCGGTTCCATGTCACGCGCGATGGTGGGAGGCACCAGCCACGTCCCATTGGTGCACGTCACTCTGACCCCCGCCCCGGTCCCAGGCCTTGTTCCCGGTCATGCACGGAGGGGGCGCTCGGTCCCTCTCCTTCGCTCTGAGCGCCCGGTCCTGTGCGGGTCCTGGGGATCCACAGGCCCTCCACCGTCCCCCGTCTTTCCTGGCCAGCTCGGGCCCCCGGGTTCGCTCTTGCAGGATAAAAGAGCGGCTTACAGCCTCCCTGCGTCTGGGTTACAACTTGGTTTACAGAAGCTCCGTGACTGTTTGTGAAAGTCGTAGTGGGACCACACAGAGACAGACGGGGGGCAGGGACTCTGGGCAAGCCCAGCGGCCCCCCCTTTCCCAGCGGGGATGCATCCAGGCTCCCCTCCCCCCGCCCCCGGGGATGCTGACCCGGGGGTGTCCTGGGGAGCATGGGGCCCTAGACACTCGCCGCTGCCCCTTCCCGTGCACACCCCCCTCGGGGCGTTTAACCAACGGCGAGGCCCGGCGGGCGACGGCGAACCATAACTCACAACACAGCCACCAAACAGTTTACCGTAATAGGAGCGGCGTGAGGGCGCCTCTCTCTCCCAATGCCTTCCTTCGTGGGAGACGCTGGACAAGGGGGTGATTCACGGCCCCGGGGGCGGGGGAGGGGGGAGAGTGGGGGACGACGGAGCAGGACGGGGGCGGTTTTATCACTCCACCCAGAATGGCTCGCACTTGACGATTGGTGGACCGTTTATTTCCGGGACTTTCCATGTAATAGTTTCGGACCCTGGTGGACCACGGTGACGGAAACCACAGAAAGCGAACATGCACATTGGGGGGGTGGGGGGTGAGGAAGGGCTGCTGCATTCAGAAGGCATGTTCCTGTCCCGGGCGCTGCACCCCGCAATGTGCACTGGCTGCCCTGCGGGAGCCTCTGCACTCCTCCCTCCCTCCGCCCTCCCTCCTTCCCCGTTTCCTGCTGGAGGGGCAGTCAGGTGCAGGGACCCTCCACACCCTGGAGATGGCTGGGCCTAGGGGTGCCTGCTATCACTCAGGGGTATCCTGGTGGCAGAGCCGAGGCCACGGAGCACCCTCTCCCAATGCTCCCCCTCTCCCAATACCCCCCTCCCAATGCCCCACCCTCTTCCAATGCCCACCCTCTCCCGGGGCCCACCTTTTTCCAATGGCAGGGTCCCCTCTGTCCACCCCCAGGGGCCTGTGGACAGGACCTAAGAGGGTCCCCTCCATCCACCCCACAGGGGCCTGTGGACAGGACCGGACAGGCCTCCCCGCTGACCCCGGGCAGCCTGCATTCTTCACACCATGACGGTCCCAGCTCGCTTCTGCTCTGACTCCAGGAGGCAGACGCAGGCCCATCGCCCCCCCAACTCCCGAGGCACCTCCAGGGGACCTCCCACGGGAGCTTCTGCAGAGACACTCTCTTCCCCACGCCTGGTGGCCCCCCCCTACACAGGCCTTCCCACCCTTGACCAGCGGCCCGCCCAGCACCCCGCTCTTCAGGGAGCAGGCCCCCGGGGAGAACTGTGGGTGTCGAGAAGCACCCGGGGTCTCCCTCTCTGTGGAAAGGGGTCGGGAGCCTGGGACGGTGACCTCCCTGTCTGCCTGGGGGTCACCCCCTCAGCCCCGCCCGCCTCGCTGGTGGCCCCGGCCCCCCATGCTCTGAATGAAGGCGTTGTCCGCCGGGACAGACGGCCGAGCCCACCCTGCGGCCGGCATTCCTCCGTGGAGAGAAAGGCCCCTCTGTGCGTCCTGCAGACACACCCGCTCGCTGTGGCCCTGACCACTGGCAGCAGGGGACTGAGCACAGGCTGAGCCCGGGGTGGGGGGGCAGGGGCGTGTGTCCCCCTGCAGCCAGCCCCCCCCGCCCTCCTCCCCCGCAGGAGGGGCCGCAGCTCTGAGTCCTGCGGGCTTCCCCGGAGGTGGGGTACCACGCAGAGGCCCTCAAACGCACTGGCTCCGGCACGCCGCTGCCTGAGGACCCGCGCCTCACAGTGACACAGAGGAAGGGGTTCCAGCGTGAAAAACTAAATGTTCCAGTGACCCAGAATGTTAGACATTTAAAAATGCCTCAGGACCGTGATCAGATTTGGAAAGAAAGGACTGGCTAGCGGAAACCGGTGTGGCTCAGTGGATAGAGCGCTGGTCTGCGGACTGAAGGGTCCCCGGTTCCATTCTGGTCAAGGGCATGGACCTTGGTGGTGGGCACATCCCCAGTAGGGGGCGTGTAAGAGGCAGCTGATCGATGTTTCTGGCTCTCTATCCCTCTCCCTTCCTCTCTGTAAAAAATCAATAAAATGTATTTAAAAGGAAGAAAGGAAGGAAGGAAGGAAGGAAGGAAGGAAGGAAGGAAGGAAGGAAGGAAGGAAGGAAGGAGGAAGGAAGGAAAAAAGGACTGGTTAGGAAGGTGGACGGTGGGAGAAGCAGGGGAAGGAGCAGAGGGGCATGGGGAGGGCGTATAGGGGAGAGCGAGGTCCAGCCGCTGACCTCAGGACCACCATGCAGGGAAGGAGCGCTGGGGAGTGAGGCGGGGGCAGCCACTGACCAGGGAGGGTGAGGACCCTGGAAGGAAAGGACTGGGGACCCGCATTCCAGGGTTCCAGGCGGCCAGGGTGCCTCGGAGCAGCGGAGCCTCCAAAAGGAGGTGCTGGGCTGCCGTCAGGGCTGACGGTCCAGGGCCAGCAAACCCGAACCCTCACCCCCCGCAGCCTCTCAGGCCCCTCCATGACCCAGAGTCCTGGCGACGCAGGTGCTAACGTTTCTTCGTTATGGCTCCGGGGTAGCCAGGCACCGGCTCGCTGGGGCCAGCCACGTGGGGGCCCCGCCCGGGAGGGCTAAGGCTCACTTGCCACCTGCCGCCTCCACCTGTGTGGGGACGCGTGCATTTCCTGTGTGTGGACAGGTGTGTGTGAGTGTGTGTGTGAGTGTGTGTGTGTGGCCAC
>PVJN01059898.1:0-11720 GCA_004026805.1 Lasiurus borealis
ATTCGATCCTTAGAACAATGTAATATATCAATGAAAATGAAAGGTAACAGAGATAGTCAGATTTTATCCACTAGCATCCTATTTCCCAGATTTCCCAGGAAGTAATTATTAATGAACAAATACCACTTTCACATTAAAATACAACCTTAAAGAAAACATATAACCTAGGAATTTAAACTTACTGGTAAATCCAACATCCTTTTTGTTTTGTTTTTACTCTTGTAAAATTTTCTCTTTTTATATTAATAAAACATCTTGAGAATACTGCTGCATTTAATGAGAATACTAGTATACAGTTATCTGTCATTACCTCTGAAGAAAGTGGGTTGAAACAAAACCATGACGATCATTTGTTACAGGATTTCGGAAGAGTTTGCTTTTTGTTTGTGCAGTCACTATAGTTCCATCAGCCAAAGAGAATCGATACAACGGAGTTTCTGCATGGCCATGAATATAAGCTGTTGGGGAAAATACCCTGTTATTAATAACTGTAATTACAAACAGATACATATAGGAAAGAAATACACTTCAAATGCAACATTTTCAAAATCCAATGAAAGACTGAATGTGCACCGAAATTCTGAACAGGCTAAACTAAGAATGCTCAAGAATAATTTTCCTATCCCAGAGGCACAAAACAACTACAATCATGTTTGTACTTCTACTTTATAGCATGCCAAACAGAAAGACAAGCAATATCAAAAATCATCCTTAACATTCTTTACCTTCTTGATAGTGACGTTTCTGAGACCATGACTGCCCATCATTAAGACTAAAAAATCTCTGGATACACCTTCGAATTATATCTTCAAAACCAGGTCGCATAGAGGATCTCAGTGAATTTGTATCTATATTGACAAGTTTTCCTATTAAATAAAAAATAAGCACTTAAATCCACCAACAAGTATTTACTGGTTGCATATTACATAGCTTGACACTAAAAAATAAAGACACTAATTCTTTGCTCCACCATCTTTGATTCAAATTTCTGCTCTATACATTTTCTTTTTAACCAGTTAATTGCCACATGTCCAAAATGAAAATGATTCCCATATGCCACGATATTTTGAATTTAATTTAAAAAATCAATTTACAATGAATATTATAGAAATAAATATGTTACTCACAATTAGGGTGTTCTTGAATATTTTCAGCTGAAAATTCTCACAAAAAATTATTTTAAAGTTGGTCAGGGCTGCCACTTAGGGAAAACATTTTTTTTATAGATGTATGTGGCATATGGGGAAGGCCCACCACTTGTATCTACAGATGCTTATGGCGTACAATGGGTTAAGGACACAGTCCTTCAGGAGACTCTGACATTAAATGCTTTGCTATATAGACTATAAGAGTGTATCACATTATCTCTTTCTACTTTCTGAATGTACAGAAAGTTACATGTCTAGGTAACCTCAGGTTCATTTTCACTTAAAGGAAAAAAGAAACAATACCTACCAGTAAATTGTTCACATCTGAAGATACTATCCCTGCAACTATGATGCAAGAGAAAATATCTGCTTGAACAACTAGTAGGGATAATTCTTTCCCTCTGAGAGGTGACTGCATTTTTGAACATTTAAAATCTAAACAAGGTTAACCAAATACTCAAATCTGAAAGTTTGACAACTTTTGCTTAATATCAACTACACTAAAAATAAAATATATACAATTCAAATATGCTAAAAAATTAAAGTAGGTTTCATGGTAGTCCTTAAAAACTAGCTATGCCTTTTCAAGATTTATAGTGAATCTCTCTCAGGGTTGTATAAGAAATACAGGAAATAATTCATGCAAAGCACTCATTACACTGGGTACAGCCTGAACAGGCTGTAGAAACACTTAACTTTTCTAAGCATTTTCTAAATGAACAAAATGTATATATGCAATACACCAAGTTTTTACCTGAAAGATCATGTCTAGTAATAAAGCTCTCAGGGTTTGAAGCAAATGTTCTTTCTCCTGTAGTAATGCGGCGTGCCACACAGATCATACAGGATTGCAAATCTATAATAAAATTTAAACAGGTAAGAAATGTATATAACCATTAAATTTATCTATTTAATAGGTAAGAACATGAAATCTACCTAATAAAGGAGTAACATGCTAATAGATCATATATTTGCGACACCCACCAGCCAGTCAGGAATGAGTATGCAAATTAACCCAACAAAGATGGTGGGTTACTTTGCATACGCAGGTGACAAGTGGTCAGGAGCGGGGTGGGATGCTTGCATCGTTAACTTTATATATACTTTCAGACTGGCACTATCTACAGTTTCATATCGCCATGGCAACGATGCAGGTGTTCTGCACCACCCCTGGCCACTCTGGGCCTCTGGGCAGCATGGTGAGGCAGAAAGGCAGTGCGGGAGCCAGGGAAAGGAAGGCCCATTCTTGCACAAATCTTCGTGCATCGGGCTTCTAGTTCAGTAATAAGAATTTTAACAATGGAAATTACAAAACTACAAGTTTGGCTGCTATTTGTTTCATAAATATCACAAATATGTGATCACTCTTACCTTCCCCTTCCTCCATCATAGCTCGTGGCTGAGACAAGGCAAAACACTGCATGGTTTCGTATCTCTGGCGCATTTCAGGACTAGTGTTCATGTCTTCCACAATATCATGTGGTGTTTTCATCAACATACGGCAATTAAATGTATGGCTTTTTTGTCTCTGGGTCTCATTTGTCCAGGTAACTCCATTAACTTTGGAAAATAAAATTTAAAAATTGGCAACTCAATCTATGACCATCATTAGGAACTCAAGCTATATTTTCTCATTACACACATTTTCCTAAATAAAGGCTACACTAATATTTCAAGGTAGAGTTTTCCCTTACCCAGTTTCAGTTACCCATGGTCCAAAACTCTAAAGTGAAAAATTCCAGAAATAAATAATTCATAAGTTTTAATTGCATTCCATCCAGCACACGAATCATCCTTTGTCCTGCATCTTCACACTGTAAACTTTATCCACCTGTTAGTCACTTCACAGCTATTTCCGTTATCAGATCTAGTGTCTCAGTAGCAGTCCTTATGTTCAAGTAACCCTTACTGTACTTAGTAAGGGCCCCAAAGTGCAAGAATGGTGATGCTGGTGATTTGGATATACCAAAGAGAAAATATAAAATGCTTCCTTTAAGTGAAAAATTTATTGTATATGTATAGAAAAAAAACAACACACACACACACACACACACACACACACACACAGTATATATAACGACTGGCACTATCCACAGTTTCAGATATCCACTGGGGATCTTGGATCATATCGCCTGAGGATAAAGGGAAGCCATTGTACATCAAACATTAAAATAATTTTAACTAAAACAGACACTTCACTGTATACATATGAAATGTATACCATATTCTAAATTCACAAAAATCATATTTGAAAATTTTACTATTAACCACTTGCCTTTCTACATAAAAGGTAGATTAAATTTTCTAAGAAATGGTCAAGAAAAACGTTTGTTTTTTAAGTTTATTTAGAAAATACATATTAAAGGCCTACCTGTAGATTTTGGTAAGTTTTTAAGGAAATCCTTTCTATCTTCTTCATGCAAGATATTATAGACACTTGTGTTAACCAGGTCCTCTTGCTTATATTGCAGGTATTGTGTGACATTTTCTGACACAAATACAATGTTTCCATCACGATTCACCACAAACAGGAAACCATCCAATGCCTAAAGTGGGATATGTTAATATTGGATACTATGGAATATACCATATCCCTACTAAAGTTCATATGTTGAACCCCTAACCCTCAATGAAGACAGTGCTTTCGGGAGGTAATAAGGTTAACTGAAATTATAAAGGCAGGGTTGTAATAAAATATGACTGGTGTCCTTACAAGGAAAGAAACCAGGGATGCACACACAGAGAGAGAAGGCCATGTGAGGACACAGTTAGAAGGCAAGCCAAGGACAGAGGTCTCAGAAGAAATCAACCCTACTGACCCTGATCTTGGATTTCCAGCCTCCAAAATTGTAAGAAATAAATGTCTGCTATTTAATCTACCCAATCTGGAATATTTTATTATGGTACTAAATAGAATTAAAAAAAAAAAAATACAGCCAAAACCAGTTTGGCTCAGTGGATAGAGCGTCAGCCTTCGGACTGAAAGGTCCCAGGTTCAATTCTGGTCAAGGGCATGTACCTTGGTTTCGGGCACATCCCCAGTAGGGAGTCTGCAGGAGGCGGCTGATCGATGTCTCTCTCTCATCAATGTTTCTGACTCTCTATCCCTCTTCCTTCCTCTCTGTGAAAAATCAATAAAATATATTTTTAAAAAAGCAACAAAAACACAAACTACTGCTGATTTAATAATCAGCCATCATTTCTATTAACATTAGTTCCAGGGTCTTATCTATATATAGGAAAACCTAAGCGGCCATTTGCCCAGTAGCTATGATGCTCACTGACCACCAGTGGGGGAGATGCTCAATGCACAGGCATGGAAATATGGGACTGATGAATCTCAGAGGGAAGTGGGGATGAAGGGGGCAGGAAGATATTAACCAAAGATTTTATATGCATACTCAAGGCCCAGTGCATGGATTCATGCACTAGTGGGGTCCCTCGCCCTGGCCTGTGGAGATTGGGCTGAAATCAGCAGTCCGACATCCCCCGAGGGGTCCTGGATTGCAAGAGGGTGCAAGCCAGGCCAAGGGACCCTCACTGGTGCATGAATACATGCACTAGCCTATAGTAAAAAAATAAAAAGATAATCTGAAGGAAAAAAATGTATATGCCAATATAAATTCTGAATTAATGTCTAATCTAATTTTTGAAGAATTACATATTTAAAGCTTTAAAAAATGAAAAAAAAATCATCCTGATGCTTCCCATTGTCCATCTGATACCAAGTCAAGCTACATGAACTACTCTATTCCTTTATGAGAATTTTCAGAGAAATGTACTATCAACTAAAAGGAGAGGAGCCAACTAGATGAAACAAAATCATTGACAAGTGAATTTTATGAAGGGCTTCAGGCCCTGACTTCAAGTAAGAGAAACAGTATGTAAGTGGTCTAAGTTAATCATATCTACTTAAGATAACTACTTAGAAAATGCACATTAAACCCTAAAAATTCCTGCCAGAGAGGAGGGCATTTTGGAGCCTGGATGAAGGAATTGAGAAGTACAGACTGGTAGTTACAAAATAGTCATAGGGATGTAAGTACAACATGGAAAATATTACTATAGTCATTAATATTGTAATAACTGTATGGTACCAAGTGGGAACTAAAAATATTAAGGAGAATACTTTATAAATATATTATCTAACCCACTGTGCAATATATCTGAAACTAATACAAAATAATATTGAATGTAAACTGTAAACTGAAATTTTTAAATTAGAAAAAAAAACTTTCTTAAGAATATAAAATTGTAGTATGACACATGATCAATCATACAAAAATGCACAAAAAGTCTGAAGTAAAATATGCCCTAATATTGCCTCTGAAATTATGGGTTACCTTTCTTCTCTTGCTTCTTGGTATTTTTTGTTTACTTCCTCAGTTTGCAACTACATTTTTATAAGTAGGTGCCCCTCCTTCCCCTGCAGGCCTTCTGAGTTATATATTGTAAATATAAGAGCATTTTTCCATCATATTCAAAATACTAAGTTCTGTCTCATAAAAAGAAATCTGTCTTGTTCTCATTACCTAACCAAAATTTCAAGTTTTTTAAAATTAAAAACAGCCCTGGCTGGTTTGGCTCAGTGGATAGAGCATCAACTGAGGGGTCCCAGGTTCGATTCTGGTCAAGGGCACATGCCTGGGTTGTGGGCTTGATCCCCATTGGGGGACGTGCAGGGGGCAGCCAATCAATGATTCTCTCTCATCAGTGATGTTTCTCTTTTTCCCTCTCCCTTCTTCCCTGAAATCAATAAAGATATATTAAAAAAAAAAAATTTAAAAACAGCTTACTGGATAGCTAAAGCCATATACTTGCCTGAAGTAAAAGTGGTCCTAAGGAATCTTTATCAATAACTCCCTGTCCTGTAGAAGATACATCAGCTTTCTGAACATCATCATCATTGGAAATAGCTTTTCCTAAAAAGACAGAAAACAGTACTACAAAGAACACATATACCAGTGATAGATTAAATCCACCTTCAAATAGTCCCCAGAACAAAGACACACACGTGCATATGCACATACACACTATTTCCTGATAAGAAAATGATACTACAATTTTTACATGTTAAAATTAAACTTCAGAGGGCAGAAGATAAAGATAACCTAAATTTTCTTTTATTACTAAATGTACTACTATCCCATGGCTTCCTGAAAAAGAACTAACATTTGACAGAATAACACTGGCCTTCTTCCAATTCTCTGTTAATAGTCCTAAAGAGTAAAACTATTCAAGTTATTTGTCCATTCCCACAATGACTAGCCTCAATTATTAGCAGGCCCCACCTAAGCAACAAGGAAGCAAAAAGACAAATGTAAACAATTAACAAGTTCCTTCTAAAAGACTTGAGTGTTTTTCTTACTTTGTATTACCTTGCTCTTTTATTTGGCGTATCTGTCTTACTGTTTCCTTCAAAATTGCACATTTATCTGGTTTGACATTGAAATTGTCAATATCACTAAGATTAGCAGATATCAATTCAGCCAATTCTTCAATGTATTTACTCTCCTGCTCCCGTCTCCGCTTTTCACCACTGCAGGTAAGACTAAGAAGGGGGGTAGGGGGAGAGAAGAGGGACATGAATATACCTATCACAAAAGAGCTATGAGCAGAATCAGTCCCTACACAACACCATTACCTTCACGTGTTAATAAACTGAATTCCACCAACAAAACTATCAAAACATTGTGTTGAGAAGTGGTACGATATAGCATAAATTCATGCAAACCTAAATTCAAATCTACCTTTTTGTTAGCCAGGAGCCTTGAGAAGAATTAATCTCAGTTTCATCAATCTGGAAACTGGGGGTAAGTATTAATAATGAGGTTTCATAAATTGTAGATTGTTTTTATTTTCAACTATTACATTAAAATTCAAATGATGCTGACCTTGGTAAATATAGTACTTAAAAGGCTACAGAGTATCACTGAATTAATGCAGCATTTTATTTCTATTTTTTAAACTTCTAACTACACTCAAGAAACAAATGATGAAGCCTTACAAATGCCAAAATATCATCTAATAACATATTCTTAAAAATATTTGAAATTCTTCTTTATAATAATCTATTATCCGTTCCTAATTTCTATCTCTTCCGTTGAGAAATGCTTCTTACAATATCACCCTGTTAGTATAATATTCTCACTTCTATCTGAATCAGCGATAAAGCGTCTATTACATCAAAAGGATGTCCATCTCATCACTGTACCACTTTACTTACTATAAAGCAAAATAACAGTTTTAAAGCAAAGACAAAAACCAAAAATATCTAACCAAAGAATGTAAACAACAAAAAGTTGAAATGTTATCTTTAAACCAAATAAGTAAGAGTAGGGGAAGAAATCTTGGTGAAGCATCAGAATATAAATTGCCTACCCTTGTCCTGGGGTATCACATGTCAATTTGCGTTTTCGTGAATCAGGGACCAGTGGGTCCAAGGAGTTTTCTCCTAATCCGCTCATCGTGAATATACATCAGCAACTAAGAAAGAATAATAAGATAAAAATGTTACAAAACCCATGACTCTATAAAGCTATTATATACTTGAATGACTGACTGCACATCATATAATTCAGAACTACTTTCCCTAACTGGTTAGATAAAAAAAGAAAAAAGAATATTGAGAATTAAGATTTTTAAATTGGTTTTTAGAGAGACGAAAAGAGGGAGAGAAAGAAATATTGATTTGAGAGTGCAACATCAAGCAGCTGCCTCCTGCACACACTCTACCGGGAACTGAACTCAAAACCCAGGTATATGCTCTGACCAAGAATCAAACTGATAATCTTTAGGTGCTTGGGACGACGTCCAACCAACTAAGCAACATTGGCCAGAGCTTGATATTCTTTATAATATACCAAAGAGTATACTGAAGACAACCTCAGAGTTCATATTCCAGTTTGATTACACAGAATGCCCAATCCCAACAGAGAAATACTTCTCTAGTACTACCAAAAATGTGTACACTGAACACCTCACAAGGAATTAGGTATCTTGTTCACAATTAATAACAAGACAAAGAGACCGACAATTCCTCAATTGATAAAATCCTAAATTTTATTTATTTCCAAGTAAGCACAAATAAGAGCTTATCTTCTCATTTGGTAAGAAATGTTCCAATGATAAAAGCCTAAATTATATCAGGCTGTTTTCAAGGTAGCACATTTTTTTTCTTTAGATTATTTCATTAATATTTATCATCCAATGTGTTTTACTCCTGTTACTTCAAAAAACCTAGTTTGTATAAGTACCATGTAAACTACATTACATTCTGCTTAGGTGCACAACAATTAAACTCAAGGGGAAGGGATAGATTTTATAAGATATACAAAGCAAAAAATATTTTTATATTAACTGATGGAAATATGCTTTGATTAAAGTTTCACTAATAAAGAAAATAAATGTAGGGCATTTCTTGTAGAAAAAAGAAACAGATTTTAACACTGACGAGCTCATAATTTTAAGGCATCTATAAACCTTACTAAGAATTTTTTTTTTTTTGTCCTAAACTTTTATTTGGGAAAGCAATCATTGTTCTAAAGAATTCCAAGTTGCCCTAACTGGTTTAGCTCAGTGGATAGAGCGTCAGCCTATAGACTCAAGAATTCCAGATTCAATTCTGGTCTTACATTGGTTTCAGGCACATCCCCAGTAGGAGGTATGCAGGAGGCAGCTGATTGATGTTTCTCTCCATCAATGTTTCTAACTCTCTCTCCCCCTCCCTTCCTCTCTATAAAAAAATCAATGAAATATATATTTTTTTAAAGAATTCCAAGTCAACCAAACATTCCAAACTATTTTTTCTTAACATGCTAAAATGCATCTTGTCGTCTATCTACATTCTGAGACATACATTAAAGGACATAAATTTCCGCTAGGTGGCACACTACTACTAAAAAGGGAGATTAAATGAAATTGTAAAATTTCACCCAAAATGCTGATCAGACTTAAAACATGTAGCTTTTTAAAAATCAAAATTACATAATCATTAATCAGGAGTTCTAGATTACACCATTATCTTAACAGATGCTCTAAGTATGAAATAAATATCAACAAAACTCATTCTACCTGTAATTTTGGTAGTAAAATATAAAGCTAAGATGTTTTAAAAACTTGGTGGGTTTTTCCCCATCACAACATTAAGTTACAATAAAGGAGCGAAAAAGAACTAAAAATAACTTTGAGTAAAAGTTGCTTAATGGATGCTATAAATTTTAAAGCATACTCAGAATACAATCCTATCACAGAAGCCTTTTCAAGCCCCGGACACTACAGTACAGAAAATGACTACAGTGGACTTTTCATTGAATCAGAATCTAAAGGCCCAAAGTGTATTCAATATGAATTCAACCATGTAGGTCTTTGAGCCATTTTTGCAATTATTTTTTCTTGTATGAAATGTTTCTACTAAAGAGTTAATCTATCCTATACTACTTAAATATATGAATATGACAATACACACTTAAGTGTAAGTTAACTAGTAAGTTTACAGTCATCCCTCAGTATCCACAGGAGATTGATTCTAGAACCTCCTTGGACACCAAAATCCATGGATATTCAAGTCCTTTACATAAAATGGCATAGAAAAAGGTATACAGTCAGTCCACATCCACAGATTCCCAACCACAGACAAAAATTATGTTAGATGCAAAACTCTCCAGGTACAGAGGGCTAACTATACAGTTAGGCAAGATATTCTGTGCAATTACCTCAAGTAGAGAATAGTAGCCATTTACAATAGCTTTCAATGCTATCAAAATTTAATTTTACCTATGTCTCTATTATTTGGAAAAAGTCTGAATTATATCCATAATAAATCGGATTTAAAATGAGCAAGAATCTTATAGCCAACTGAACAGAATTTCTCATAAAAATATTGTATGTCCTTCCATACATGTTTAAGCTTAGACATGAATAGAATAAAACAAACTGCTAGAAAATGAACATTCTTAAACTTTAATTCAGGCCAAAAGGCAGCAAGGAATTACACTTGTCAAATCAGCTCAACGGCCATGAAATTGTTATATATGGCTTAGCAGCATTAACTAGCTTTCCTTTTGGTTATTTGAAGTTAAAACAGGAGGGAAAAATCTTGATTGTGTACAACAAACTAGCCAAACGCACAAGGATACAGGAAGCACTTACTCCCTGTCCAAAAGGAAAAGATATTAATCAACAAAGCTAATGTCACTAGGCAAGCAAAAAGTTATTTTGTGGGGACCTAAGAAAAGCCATCCCATGACAAAATGAGGAGGAGAGAGATTACCCAGTAAATCTCAATTGGCATATAGACCAACAAAAATATTTTACTTTTTCTAAATTAATAAGGAAAAAGGAAGGGAACAAATTTTTGTTGCTATAGTGCCGAGCATATCACATATTCTATGTAATTTCTCACAGCAACTCTCCAAGGTATGTATTATCATTCCCATTTTATAGATAAGGGAACAGCTACATAACTTTTCACTAGATGACACACAGATACCGGATGGCAGAACTGAAACTGCTATTGCTTCAAACATTGTAAGCAACAAAATATGTATCAAATGTTTCTTGGGCATTTTATCTCAACCCCATCACCACTACCAAAAAATAAACCTTTTATACGGTGAATCACACTATCTCCAACCAGTTAGCCAGAAAATTTCTTAGCCCATAAGTAAGAATACTGATAAATTATTACACCCAGGGTTAAGGGCATGCAGTATTAGGGACAGAGGCAAGGAACTGCTCAAGTTCAACAGGTACTAACTGTTGCTACTCCCCTCCAGCCCCTAAAAACTAATCATTACTCTACAAGTCACCAGATAAGTTGTCCTTTTACGTAGTCTAATATTAACCATAACTCTTATTTCCACTTGAAACAAATAGTCAGTGGCTCACACAGCAAGAAAAAAAAACTTGAGATCAGAAAACCACAAACTATACCCTAAAATAGTCTTAAGTATTTTTATTCTTGGATTTTATAGGATTAAATGCTGGGACCCAGAACTCTCTGACTATCCCCACCGGTAATTGAGTTTATCGGTCAGGCTTGTTCGCCTGAGTTATGCAAGGTTATGATTAATATGCTAATTTAGGGAGTGTTTCTGGGTGTCTCCTGAGAATCACAGTAACTTAAGGAAATTTTTCAAACAACTGTAGAGTTGACTTCTTGAAAACATCTTGAAACACTATGTAAAAACAGATATTGCTCAAGTCAATTAGAAGAAAATATTGTTCTTGGAAAAAATTTATGAGGCATTCGTATATAAAGGCACTACTCAAAACTCAAGTTACAAATTGGCATGCTTACTCAAGACACTTTAGTATGCAGTCACCACTAGTTCATCTAAAGGCTTAATCCTACAAAATTATATTTTCTAAAATATCAAAGGTTTCATTTCAATCTGTTGTGCAGGTCCAAGAGCACCAGTACCAGGGAGGAAAAAACTGAACAAAGCATAGCCCATGTATTTCCAGGGCACAGGGAAGGGACAAGTCCACACATGGAACCACTATGAGAGCTTCCTCTCCCAGTGATTATCGCCTACCTTTTTGCTTTAATTCCACCATGGTAACAAGAAT
>PVJN01059899.1:0-11724 GCA_004026805.1 Lasiurus borealis
CATCGGGTGGGGAAGGGGATTGGCTCTCAGTCTTCTCAGTTCTGTGCCACGTCTGGAAGCTCCGCCTGAGTGCGGGTCCTGATCTGGGCCTCCTGCTTTAGTAGAGACCGAGACAAACGCAAAGGCACAGTGGTAGAGGCTTGCAGACCGTGTTGCACTGGGAATGGGACGCACGGCTGGCTGTGATTCTTGCCTTCCCCAAAGCCCATGAGCTCGTGAGGGATCAGGACTCACGTCTCTTGCATTCCCAGCCCTTGGCACAGAGTAGGCGCTCAAAATGCCTATGCTCAGTCTCAGGAATGGATGGAGAAGTAAAATCAAATGACTTCAGGTATTAGAAGAGCTGGGGAAACCAGCAAGCAGGACCTTGGGTTGCTTTGCAGGCGGGGTGAGGAGCAGACTGTGGCCAGACCCTTGGGACTGGGACGCCCGCCCCAGAGAGAGTGGCTCCAGGGGAACAGTGGCTGCGGCTGTTTCCCTGGGGCAGCTGAGGACAGTCCTGCGTTGTGTTGGAGGGTGAGACTCTCGGCCTCGAGGGCCCCTCCCGCTGGCCTAGGCTGTGCTGCTGAGGGAGACCAGGCAGCTACATGCGGACTCCGTCTCAGGTCTGAGACCAACTAGCTCTGTGGATGTGGGCTCATACCTTTGCTCTCTGATTCAGCTTCTTTACCCGCAAGATGGAGAGACTAGCTTTATGCCTGGCTGATAGAGAGACGGTAATTTTCAGCACATCTCCACACCCCTCAGGTAGGAGACAGCCAGCACATCTCCACAGTGCATCAGGTAGGAGACACCCAGCACATGTTCGCTCTTCTATGGCTGCATCAGTAGAGCCAATTTTCTTCCTAGTCACCGGCAAGTGGAAGAGGGTGGCATGCAAACCCAGTCTCTGTCATCCTTGGGTGTAGCCAGGTCCGGTGTGGAGGGCTGCACCTTCCCTGTGCAGAGAAAGGCAGCCCCATGCCCCGTGTGGCATACAGCTGGCCAAGGAAATGCTGAGACCTGCTCTGTCGTGGGGGGTGCCAGATCCCCCTTCCTTTGCCTTCCCTCTCCCAAAAGCTCATTTAGGGCCTGTTAGACCGTTTCAGATCCTCGAAGGAAAGATGAGCTCATCTCAGCGCAGCCTGGACTGGGCCGCCTGGTCTGAGCATTATACCAAGGTACTAGTAAACACAGGACATCGGGCCTCTGACACGGGGTTCTGGCTTTTCTCGCCTCTTTCTATACGATTTCTTCCGAATCAGAAGGGTGGTGCTTTTCTAATACCATCCAGGACATCTGGGGGTGGGAGGGGGGAGACGGGATGGAGACGGGATCTCACACAGGACGGAGCTCGAGAAATGGAAACAGCACTACTGTCTCCCACACTCCAATAGGCAGGGCGCTGACCCAGGTTCAGACGTGTCACCCCAGGATGTCAGCGTCTCCCACCACGGGCTCTGCGGAAGCCCCAGGAGCCCCAAGATGGAAAGCCTCCCGAACCATCAAGTGTGGTTTGTAGATGGTAGAGAGAGACCTGAACCCTGGAGACTATTGTTTAAATTGTGATCCTCCCTTAATCGGCCACCAGCAGGGACCTCGTATTTGGTTCAGAGTCACACCGGTTACCACCCAGAGTCCCTGCATGGTGCTTTCCAAATAATCAAAATACTAGTTAGTAGCCCAGATGGGAAGAAACAAAACAAAACAAAACAAAATCCCAAAGAGAAGACACCATGCTGGAAACACCCCATCCAGGGTTCCCCCGCCCCCCAGCCTGCCGCAGGTGGCAGCAAAGCAAGAGACCCGAGCCACAGGCATGATGTGGCGGCTCAGGGGTGCCGGAAGGGGAGGCGGGCCAGGAGTGGGAGGCACAGGAGCATGGGCTTGTGTAGGACGAATGGAGCGATTCCAGCTCCGCCCAGGCTCCTGGCTAGTTGGTTCCTTGGGCCAAGCTCCTTCCCTCCTGAGCCTCCGTCCCCTCATCTGGGAAATGGGGTTTATCCCA
Organism: Lasiurus borealis; assembly: GCA_004026805.1. Taxonomy (NCBI): domain Eukaryota; kingdom Metazoa; phylum Chordata; class Mammalia; order Chiroptera; family Vespertilionidae; genus Lasiurus; species Lasiurus borealis. The sequence continues at coordinate 1,988 of PVJN01059899.1, forward strand.
GGCAGGCAAGGCCCTATTGTCAGGGAGTACGCCCAAGGCACTACGGGGTTACTGGCCCCAAGTGTCACTTAGTTTTTTGTCACCTCAGCCCTCCAGCCTGTGCGCTGGCTTTCGGAGCAAAGACTCGCCTTCCCACCTTCGCTCCGGCACAGCTCAGGCCTGGAAAGGCTGTCAGGAAATGAAGGGGCGAGTGAGACACAGCCGTGGCGTCAGGTCACTACCACAGCCGCAGCACTGGTTGCTTAAAGTTCACACAGCCTGCCCAGAGCCGGGAGGAGTTTACACGGCCCAGGACTCTCCACCTGGGACTCCCCTTTTGTGTTTTTGATCCGAGAAAGTGAACTGGCCTCCTGGCCCAGAGTCCTCAGTGTCCCCTGAAAGGACTGGATCTGGGGGCTTCCAGCCCTGGGCGCAGAGGGAACAGCATGGGTGTGGCGGGCCCAGCGCTGGCCTGGGCACCCTCAGAATCACTGTAGGGTCTGATGCCTTGCTCCCTGAGCCCTATCCTGGGGCACTCCATCAGTCTCTTGCTGGGTAGAGTCTAAAAATCTACATTTTTACCTAACTACCAAGGTAACTTGAATACATGGTTGACTATAATGGTTAACCTGGGCTTCGGCATTAGAGGTATTGGGTTCAAAGCTAGTTGGTCTTTCTAATTGTTCAAGGCCAAGGCAGTCAGCATCCTCTGTTTCCCTGCTTATGAAGTAGGGGTTCACACACAGTGCCAGAACTGTGGGGTCCATGAGAAAACACAGATGGCACACTTACATGGCCAATGGTGGGACCTCCTTGGCAAATAGAACCTGCTATTGAAGGAGAAGAAGACGACAAAGAAGACGATGATAAAGAGGATGAAGATGATGACTCTCAGCCTCACCTGGGAAGCACCCTGCAGTACTGTGTCCCCTGTCCAGCTATCCTGACAGTCAGGATGCTCATGGACTGTCTGCTTCCTGCTTGCTCAGTGCACTGCACCCTGTGGCTCAGGTTTTCTGAGGTTGGTGAGGGGCTAGGCTAAGCAAGGGGGCTGATTACTAGGGGACAGGATGTTGGAAAACCTCTAGAGAGTCACTTGGAGTGGTTTTCAGAATCCCTGTTTCCTCTGATGCAGTAGAGTTGGAGAAAAGGAGGAGGTGGATGGAGGAGAATGAAGAGAAGAACAGGAAGCTATGCTGATGGGAGAAAACAGGCAGCAGAGAGCAGAGGAGAGACAGCATTGGCAGGTGCGGGGAGGGGAGCCTGGGCCAGTCAGAAAAGAGCCGATGGGGGAGAGCTGGCCGACCACCTCAAAGCTAAAGGCAGTCCTCAGTGCCCATGGGATTCCATCTGTGTCTAATCAACAAGCAACCGGGCTCTAATCCTGGCTTCAGGGTCAGGGCGAGACTCAGGGAGCAGAATAAGGCAAAACCGCAGACAAGGCTTGGGAATTGCTTCCTTACACTACACTCCTTTGCCTTCTCTCACCCGAAACAAAGCATGAAGCCTCCTTCTTGGTATCTTGATGGGCTGCCGTCCTAAGACCCACACTGGCTGAATCGGGGGCAGGGAGTCGGGAGTAGTGCAGCCAGAGCCTAGCCTGAAGAGCACCTTTTGTTCTTGGGGATAACAGAGAGCAGGAGGCCACCCTGAGCGCCAAGGAGAACCAGATGGGGACAGAGAGAGGAACAGCGAGGGCATGAGCCGCAGTGACGTCAGAGCCAGGCTTACCTGCCGAAAACCATTCCTTGTGAACTGTAAGATTTTCAAGGCATAGTTGGACCTCTGGCCTTTGCTGTTGAATTCAATGTGGCCGGTGAGACCTTCCAATTCTACCTGTCCAGGAGAGAGAGAATTACAGCACCACAGGTCCCGGGCACCGGCCTCAGCACGCAGCCCACGAGTGTGCTGCTTAAGGATGCTTAACAGCATGCCCGAAAAGGGGACTTAGGCCATTCTCTTCTCCACCTCTCAGCACAGGCTCCTGAAACTACAAATGCGATGACTCTGGAACCAATTCAGAACCGGCCGGGACTAGAGGGGAAGAAGGATGTCCAGCCCTAAGGACCTCACAGCTACTACCTAAACCAGTGCCATACCAAGAGGCCAGCTGGAGTTTAGATCCTCCTGACCCCTCCTGCTGGACCTCGGCTGTTCCTAGGACAGCTTCCCCACCCCTTCCCACCCCCCGCCAGAGGCCAGAGCAAGTCAGGACCACCTGACTCAGCAAAATCTGAGCCACTCCGCCCAGATGTGAGGTCTGTGTCCCGGGCTAGGGACCCACATCCATCCACTGGAAGACAAATGGATGAGAGAATCGGGGACTGGCACCCAGTTGGAAGTGCTGGGCCTGAGGGTCCCTGTCTACAGCAGCAGCGCCCACCTACCTTGAATGCAGCCTGGCTGGGACCGCCTGTGAGCCCAAGGCGAGGGTTCCAAGCCCCACCCCAGGAGGCCCTGCACTGTTGGAGGCTCTCCAGGGCCATTGTCTTGTGAATGGATTCTGGGGATTTTAGGGGTTAGGGAGCAAATGTGACCCTGATCCACGGGAGGGCTGCCACGGTCACCCCATGTGGGCTGAGCTAACTGAGGAGTCCTGCAAGTGAGGGACTTGGCAGCGACTCTCCCTTGGCCGGCCGGGTGTGGCCCCTGAGTGCCCCTCACCATGCGCAGGTAGTTCATGAGGCTGGTGCCGTGCTGCCAGATCTGGGCTGAGCCGCAGGACAGGGGCTTCACGCCGATCTCCTGGCTCCGGTTCAGCTCCCGCACCGCGGTCACCACAGCGTAGAGGGCATCGAACAGCAGGGCCGACGAGAGCTGGGAAGGGCAGGGGCAGTAGAGCAGGTACGGCCAGGAGGAGTGTGGGTGGGTGGGAGGAGCAGAGAGAGGAGGGGCCGGTGTGAAGGGAAAGGGAAAGGGGAGAAAAGAGAAAAGCTGCCTCCTGTTGCCTGAGGCTACCTCCTGTACGGGGACCAGCTCCAGCTCTGCTCCTGGTCCAGTTGCTCACCTAAGGTAGAGAGTGCTGGCAAAGGACTCTCTGGGATTGGACCAGCAAGCTTTGGGGCCTCAAATGATTTCAAGGAGATCCATTCTCTTTTTGCTCCAGGGAAGTACCCACTTTTATTGCTCGCAGGAATCCCCCAAAGGCAATGGGGCTGTCTGTCTGAGGGAGAGGAGGGAGCCCAGCCACTCCCCTCAGAGAAGCCCACTCTATCAGACGCAGGTGAGGGTGACTCTCAGCCCACTGACGGGTCTGTATGAAATACGTGGCAAGTTGAGTAAGGCCCTATTCCTGTGGTGGGTTATAGCGAAACCGGGGCGGGCTCGGGAGCACAGGGCACATAGAGGTTAACATGAGGCTGAGTTGGGAGAGCCACAAAGGGCCGTGGGGGTCCACAGAAGATAGTGTATCTGGTTGGGTAAGCAAAGAAATGGTTCTTGGAGGAGGCAGTGCTGGAACTGAGCAATAAAGGGTTCTGGTACAGAAATTGTTGAAGCTGGGAGTGGGAGCAGCTAAGGCAGGGAGAAAGGCGTTCCAAGATGGAATGGTGTGAGCACAGGCACAGAGGTGCAGCTTGCAGAGCATCCGAAGGGGTGCAGGAGAGGAAGAAGCCAGAAACCAGAGGTGTGGCAGGGCCGTGCTGTGGAGCCTGAAGTCCAGGGGCAGAGGTCAGTGCAGTGCTGGCCATCTCTGCACCTCCCTATTGCATTGCAAGCAGACTCTTAGGGGAGGAACACGCGGGACTCATCTCTACAACCTGTAGAGCACTCCCACCAAGACCTGGCCTGCGTTGGCCTCCAACATATTTACTGAATCAAATTAAATTTGGGTGAAATCTGCCCACGGGGCTCAGCCTCAACACTACATCAAGTGAAGCATCCCTGGTGGTGGGAAGGCTGAGGGGTGTGGGTGGAGGTGACAGATGCAGAAACACAGAAGACACTTGTCCTTGGGGAGGGGGGTGTCCCAGGAGGTGATGGCACTGGGCTGTGCACATGGGCCCCAGACGATAGAAGCCGATGGAGTGTAAGCAACCACAGGGCCAGCACTGAGCAGGGGTCTGGGTGGGGGATGGGGTGGGCAGGAGAGGCCTCTGGGAGGTGGGTGTCAGGTGCACCAAGCCCAGGTACCCTCCTCACTACAGCCTTGCGGACGCAGCTCGCCCTGCTGCAGCCACATCTCCCCCCAGGTCCCATACTCTCCGGTCCGTGGTTGCTGCCATCCCCACTCAGTCTGAACAAGGCTTTCTTGGTGGATGCTCTCTCATTAGCCAGCGACCCAGGTGCTGGGAGGTATGTGTGTTCCTGCTCCCCATGTTTTCAGAATCTTAAACTTTAGGGCCCTCAAGATTCTCTGAATGCTTCTAGTGAGAATAACTCCAGCTGGGGATGTGAGGGCAGGGAGCAGAGGGAGGGACATCTCAAGGCACCTGTCTCCTATCCATCTGTGTGCTGCCTTCATGGAGGTGACTGGTGACCTGTGACCTGTCCCCAGGACGCTCTGGCTCCCCAGGTCTTCTCCACAGCTCAGCCTGATTTGATGTGAACTGACACTCCTAAGCCCAGATGCCTCCTCTTCCAGCCAGCCTCCTCAGGGGCCTGCAGACCCAGCCTGCAGCCCTTGCTCACAGGCAACTGCCCGGTCCTCACTAGCTTCTCTGGGCCTCACCTCCACCGTGTTCCTCAAGCTCATCTCCCGGAGTCACCCACCTCCCTCCTCACCCAGCCTGGGAGAGCCTGTCCTCCCAGCTCACCAGTGCCCTGGAGTCTCTGTTTGCTCTCCTATTTGCTTTCTGCCTCGAGTTTCATTTATTAACTTTGTTCTGGAAAGTTTGGGACTGAGGTTGGCAAATGAGTTCTGGTTCAAAACTGCCTCTCCTGGTCTCCACTCCTGGCTTCCTCGCTGCCATCTGGGCCCCCTGACTGAACCTTATCTCTGTGTGCCCTCCCTTCCCATGTGTCTCTGACCCCACTTCTCCTCCCCTTCCAGTCCCCCCCTCCTCGCGGTCTCTGGCTCCTTCTAAACATTCAATCCCCAATGCCTCGATCCTCATTTAAACCCCCGTCTCTTTCTTGGCACCAAAATGTTGCTTGGTAAGAAACCCAAGTCTCTTGTTTTTCTATTTTCGTTGGCTCTTCGTCGTTATGTTCTCTTGAGCTGTTTGTAAATTGTTTGGGGGAATGAAAGGCTATGAATTAAGATGAGCCGATCTGCCTCAGGGAGTTGTGGCTCAGTTTCTCCCTGTCCCGGAAACAGAACTGAAGGATCTCCTGCACACGCGCCACCTCCCCCGGTGGCCCGAGGTCTTCCTGGACACCCATTTGTCCCGCAGCCTTCGCAGCTTGAAGTTCACCCCCAATACGATCCCAGGGCAGAGATCATTAAAATCTCATGGAATAGTTCCTACAGCCTGGGTTTTATTCAGTGACATAAATACTTACAAACATCTGTTTTAGCATAAATTCTAATAATTTAATCTCACCGTCAGTAATTTCAGTGCTCTCTCACTCTCCTGTTCTGGGCAGCATGATCAATAGGGGTAGCATGAACCCAGTGGGTGTTATCGCCACCCATGACGCTCCTTCCTTGCATGGCTCAGGCAAGAAGCACATTTGCAGTTCGCTGACTGTCAGACCCCTGGGGTGTAGTTTGCTGTATGTCATACCCCTGGGGGTGCAGTTTGCTGTCTGTCAGACCCCTGGAGTGCAGCTTGCTGTTGGGCCCCTGGGGGGCTTTCTTTGCTGCTGCTCCTCAGTCGGCTATTCCCTCTCCTTGCCCTTTGAGCTGCCAGCAAGCTCCCCCGAGGGGACCCCTGCCAGTGGACATGTGAGGTGAGGAAGGCAGGGAGGCTTGCACAAGTCGGGAGTGAAGGGAGAGAAGAAGGAACAGAAAGAGAAAGAAAGGTGGTTACAGGACGGAGGGAGGTGAGAAGGACAGCGTGAGGAAAGGAGGGAGAAGAGGGATAGGAACTGAGATGGAGAGAGACGGAGAGGGCAGGGGCCCACCAAGACGAGGAGAGAGGGAAGAGAGTGGGTCCCCTGAGCTGGGCGCCCTGGCTATTTGAGAAGCTGAAGGGAGACAAGGTGGGACTCTGCTCTGGGCTCTCAGCCAGTGGCAGAGCAGAGCCGGCGTAGGTGCTGGACCTCCTTCCAAATCCTTTCTATGGATTCTCACCTTTCAGGTCAAAACGCTGCATTAGGTGCAGCAAGGCATTTCCTGGGCTCGGCCCTATGTGTGTCTCCCTACCCCCACTCCCCCGCCCGCCCCGTTCTTCCCATCAAGGCCCCCTGCTCTGCATGGGTGCAGCCCTCAGCTGCCCCTCCCTCCTGTGCCTTCCACCACCACAATCCAACCCACAGAGCTGCTGGAAGGTCACTTTGTCCTTCAGCCCCCCCCACTGCTAGGTCATCATCCTGGCCAACTATCAATCAGGTGCCCTGTGCTCAGGTCCAGCATCGTCCTGGCCTCTGGACACGTGTTCTTAAAGCCAGGGTCACTTCTACCTTAAAGCCCAGAAGAAGACATCACTCAAGAAGGTACCCAGTTCCTACTCCTGATTCGTTCCCATATTTTGACATCTTTAACTCATGACCCCTCTGCCTCACTCGCTCACTCAGTCACTCACTTGGCAGATACCCACTGGCCGCTCTCAGTTGGCCAGGCCAGTCTAGAGTGCGGTGTGCAGAGGAGGAGGCCTGGAGGCCAGGTGCAGTAGTCAAAACTTTGACCCGTGAACGCGCCTGGCCTTGGCTCTGACTACTTCCTCTGCACACGAGCTGTGGCCTGGGCTGCTTCCTTAGCCTTTCTGGCCTCAATGCCACCAGCTCTAAAGGAGAGACCCTGGCAGTAGCTCACTCAGAAAATTTTCTGAACATCACAGAAGCTGTCTGGTGAGGCTTACTGATACCCTGAGAGAACAGGCCTAGACAGCCATCCTTGCCCATCTCTGGAGAATCTGTCTTGCAAATGGATACAAGCAAACACATGCCCTGTCCCACACAAAAGGCCATCACACCCAGTGGGGCAGGCAGGGACACCTTTGCTTCCACATACATAGGAGGGAATTCAAGTGCGAGGAGAACACGGGGAAGTCCCAGTGCGGCTCCTCTGGGTGAGTGTCTTCTCTGGGCCATGGTCCAGGTGTGCGAGGAGCATTGGACCCGACGTCAGACTCTCAGAATCTAGTTTTACCTGCCAAATGCCCTGCAGTTGAGTAAGACCCCCCCACGCCCCATTCCCATCTGCCCACGTTCCCTATCTGAAGAGCGAGGGACAGACCAACTAAGGGGTTTCCAATAATAGTGGCCTTGGGTTCTAAACGCAGGCAGTTCTCAGCAACATCCCGTTCTCAGCAACATCCCGTCAGGAGTGTGGCCTGGTAGGCTCCCCGCACTCCTTCCCACATTCCCCCTCAGCACTCTGTCCCACGCCTCCCCCTCAGCGTGCTGGTGGCACACTGTACTCTTTCCCAGAACCACCTCCTGCTGGGCCTGGAAAAGGCGGGCCCCAGGAGGGTTTATCTCCTGGTTGCCCACAGAGGGAGCCCAGGCTCCGGGAGGGGCCTGGGTGGCACTTACCGCCGGCCCACGGAAGGGCACATGGTCACAGTTCTCCTGCCAGGACTGGTTGAGGCTCTGGGCAAACTCTCGAAAGAAAGCGTGGGACTGGTTGAAAATGGAAAATCCCAGGATGTTGACACGATCATCCAGGAGGCCATCCACACTCTGGAGGGAGAACTCCTGGAAAGACCAGTCAGAAAGAGCAATGTTAGGAGAGGAGGCAGGGGCAGGTTTGCTGGCACCAGCGCTGTCCTGCAACAGACGCACAGGCACGCCAGTCTGTTGGGTAGGGAAGCTCACACAGAGCCCGCCGCCAGCAGGCACATGGCAGGCACAGACCCCGACAACCCACTGCCACGCTGCCCGATGGGCAGAGGTGGTGCCTGGAGCTGACTCCCAGGTGCCTCTCCAGGAAGCACTGCTCCCCTCACCGGCATCTCCCTGAGACTGAGCTCCCCAGGCTCCTGCGCATCCCCCCTCGGGTCTATGCCAGCCAATGCCAGGCCCAGGCTGTGCGGAGCCCCCTGGGCCGAGTCCAGCCACTGCAGCTTGCAGACCTGAGATCCCTTTGGGAGACGCTGTAAGATTCCTATGGAGACTCCAGCCCCTGACGCTCTGCGTTGCATGATGAATCATTGTGTTTTGGGCCCCACCACATTCCTGTTAGGGGAACGGAACGTGCCAGAGAACAGACTGACTCCTAAGCTGATATTCTGTCCTAACATGGCAGCTGCCTGCGTGCTGGGGCTATCAGCCTGCATAAGGCAGGTGGCTAATGAGAGGACGCATCTCAAGGGAGAGGTGGTGGGGGCGCCAGCCAGGCAGCTGCAGGGCACCCAGGATCCTCACTGATATGGTTGGTAGGAACCTGTGGGAGCCGGCACCTCTCCTCCATCCTCTCCCCACATGCACGGCCTGATGGTCTCAGATGCCCACAGATTCGCCATGGCAGCTGGGGCACACAGGAGGCGATGTCCAGGCTCCTCACCGTGGCAATGGATGGCCTCTGGGACACTCTAGACTTCAGGCTCTGCTTTGAAGAGTGGGAACAGTAACGGCAGCAACCTCAGAGGCTGTTTTCAGGATCAGATAAGATGCACACACAGCTCAGCATCGTCTCTGCACGTGGGACTGCTCAGCCTGTGACACTCACTGACCTGCTCTGCAAGGCCTGGGATCCTGCCCTTCATGTCCTCCACTCTGGCTGCCTGGGAGATCTGTTAGGAAGGTGTTTCCTGCCCTGGCCAGCGTGCACAGTGGATAGAGCATCAGCCTGTGGACTCTTCAGGTTTAATTCTGGTCAAGGCACATGCCTGGGTTGCAGGCTTGATCCCCAGTAGTGGGTGTGCAGGAGGCAGACAATCATTGATTCTCTCTTATCCTTGATGTTTCAGCCTCTCTCTTCCTTACTCTCTAAAATCAATAAAAGTATATATTGTTTAAAAAGGAAGGTGTTTCCTTCAAATGAATGTCGAGTAAGAACGAATGTTAACTGCAGACTCCTAGGACAGCCCTTTCAGAAGTCAGCCAGTCTCTCTTCTGGCCTTTTCATTCCTACTTTCTTATCCCTCAATTATATTCTTTTCTCAAAGCCCCCTTAAGATGAAAATATCCAGAATCTTCCTTGACACTTCATCCCATTTGTGTAACTCACAGGAAGCTGGCAAAGAACCACAAAGGCAGCAGTTTGTCTTATCACAGTGTCCCAGGACACGCCTCAGTCTCCTCCCTAAGCCCCTGGGTTAGGAAATGCTTCTTTAAGTCCAAGCTTAGCCTCTCTGGGTGAGGCTGAGCTCTGGTTGCTGAACAAACATGGAAACACCACAGGTTTCTACACAATAACATCTTCCCAACTAGTGCTTCCCAAAGTGTGTTCATGAGGGCAACTAGCTTTTCCAGGAGCCATTAATAGAAATTTCATAAAAATAAAGTTTCATGTTCAAATAAAATTAGAAAGCATTGCATGAGATGTCTGATTCTTCAAGATTCAAAACACTTATCCCCATATAGTGCTTCACAATGTTCAACATGGAGCTGCGGATAGACTCTGGTTCACCAAGCTTTTTGAAGCACACAGCCTTTCCTACCCACTGCCCTCCCCATCCCACAGCCCTTCCCACCCACTGTCCTTCCCACCCACTGCCCTTCCCATTCCACTGCCCTTCCAGCACACTGCCCTTCCCACCCACTGCCCTTCC
>PVJN01059900.1:0-11723 GCA_004026805.1 Lasiurus borealis
CCGGGCTTCCACCCCTCCCTCTGCCCTTACCTCCCCCCGTACCCCCCCGCCCTCATTGTGTTCATCCATAGGTGTACAATTTTTGTCCTGCACCCCCTGCACCCCTTTCCCCCTGAGAATTGTCAGTCCACTCCCTTTCTGTGCCCCTGATTCTATTATATCCACCAGTTTATTCTGTTCATCAGATTTTTTTATTCACTTGACTTTTAAATTCACTTGTTGATAGATATGTATTTGTTGTTCATAATTTTTTATCTTTTACCTTTTTCCTCTCCCTCTTCTTAAAGAGTATCTTTCAGTATTTCATATAATACTGGTTTGGAGTTGATGAACTCCTTTAGCTTTTTCTTATCTCTGAAGCTCTTTATCTGCCCTTCAATTCTGAAAGATAGCTTTGCTGGATAGCGTATTCTTGGTTGTAGGTTCTTGCTATTCATCACTTGAATATTTCTTGCCACTCCCGTCTGGCCTGCATCGTTTCTGTTGAGAAATCAGCTGACAATCGTATGGGTGCTCCCTTGTGGGTAATTAACTGTTTTTCTCTTGCTGCTTTTAATATTTTCTCTTTGTCTTTTTTTTCTTTAAATATATTTTACTGATTTTTTACAGAGAGAAAGGGAGAGGGATAGAGACTTGGAAACATCGATGAGAGAAAAACATGGATCAGCTGCCTCCTGCACACTCCCTACTGGGTATGTGCCCGCAAGCAAGGTACATGCCCTTGACCAGAATCGAACCTGGGACTCTTGAGGTTGGACACTCTATCCACTGAGCCAAACCAGTCAGGGCCTCTCTTTGTCTTTTGCTCTTGGTATTTGAATTACGATGTGTCTTGGTGTGGTCCTTTTTGGATTCCTTTTATATGGGGTTCTGTGTGCTTCCTGGACTTGTAAGTCTATTTCTTTCACCAGAGGTGGGATATTTTCAGTCATTATTTCTTCAAATAGGTTTTCAGTATTTTGTTCTCTCTCTTCTGGCACCCCCACAATTCTGATGTTGGTATGCTTGAAGCTGTCCCAGAGGCTCCTTACATTATATTCACATTTTTTGATTCTTTTTTCTTTCTGTTTTTCCAGTTGAGTGTTTTCTGCTTCTTTATATTTCAAATTTTTGTCTTTGATTCTTACCTTCCTCTAGTCTGTTGTTAGGTTTCTGTATAGTATTTTTTATTTCAATCAGTGTATGTTTAATTTCTAGTTGGTCCTTTTTCATCTCCTCTTGGGTCTCGCTAAATTTATCCATCTTTTCTAGGGAATTCTTGAAAAACCTTATAAGCGTGGTTTTGAATTCTATATCCAGTCGTTTGTTTACCTCCATTTCTTTTGTTTGTGATCCCTTCCCTTGTCTCGGCATTTTCACTATGCGGGGAGAACTTCTGTGTTGGAATCAGCCTTATGATATAAAACTTGCAAAACCGCAAAAGCCTCTCTGTTGAGCTTGTATGGGGTAGAGTCTCAGACCACCTTCGCTTCCAGTCGGCCCTGCCCTAGGGGGCCCCTGGGTCTCAAGTGTCTCTCAGTAATTGTAGCAGCCTCTTTGTGCACATGTGCATGTGGGTGTGCCTCTAAACCTCTGCCTTTCCGGCTCCCCTGAGCTCTGGGACCATATGAGTCTGGGTCCCCAGGGTCTTTCCCCAAACTGGGGTTCAGTTGAGTCACAAGTGGCACAGTTGGGAGGCTCTCCCTGTCTCCCGCCACTAGAGAAAGCCAGCGGCCCAATCAGCAGTCTGTCTTGTGCACGCAGTGATGTGCTCACCCCCAGACCTCTGCCCTTTCGAGGATCCCCTAAATTTCCATGCACTCCTCCCTTTTCACAGTCCAGACTCCCCCTGTATGAGTCTTGCCCGGACCTGGGGTTCAGTGCTGTAGGATAAGGGGTTCAGTGCAGTTGAGAGTCTCCATCTCCCTCCGGCCAGAGAAAGCCAGCCAGGTTCTCCGGCACCCGCTCTCTCCACGCGCGCGTCTCCGTTCCTCAGCTTTTTGCAGCTCCTCTGGATCTCCGTGAGCCCCTCTCTTTCCTTCTAGTTGTAGAATTTCCACTCCGTCAGCTTTCCTGTGGTTCTGGATGATGTCCGTTCTGTCTTTTAGCTGTAGTTTTGAAATTGTGGTATGAGGTAGCAGCTTAGGTGTTCACCTGTGATGCCATCTTGGTTTCTCCCCAACGTTTTCTTATTTCTCTGCTTCTGGGGTGGACTGGCTCAAGGGGATTCGCTGGTCTTGCTCAGACTCTCTCCTGCAGCCAGAGGGCGGCTCCAGGGGCCCTGGCGGGGGGGACGGGCCCCCCTTGTTTCTCAGCAGAGTAGCCTGACCCTTACATGGTGGCTCCAGACCCAAGTGCCTAGATGGTCCCTCCTGCTGGTTAAAGACAGTGAAAAGTGGGGAGGGGCCGTCTCTGAGGTGCTACCCTGGAAACTAGTGACTGTCCGGAGTGGAAGGGAGGATGGCCGGCCCCCCACCTCGCAAAGATGTCCGCATCCAGATCCCCAACCCCTGCGCGCACACTAGGATGTCTCCAGACGCGGCCAAGGGGCGTTATAATGTGAGGACGTTGAGGTCCCTGAGCAGAGAGAAGAGCCTGGGCATGGCTCCCTGAGTGCTGGGTGTGAGCCGGTCCAGCTCCCCAGAACTCCTCTCCTGTCCAGCCCTCTCCACAGGGGGCGGGCGATCCTGTCCCCTGTCTCCCTGGGGGCCCCCTGACCTGTAGCCAACCTAGGAGGGTAGCCGTGTGACATCACTGTTTCGGTTTGCATTCTCCTGACTCCCCGTGAAAGTGTAATGGATCCCTATTTCTGCCGTGACAACTTACCACGGGTTAGTGGTTTAAACGACACCCGGTTGTTCTCTGACAGGTGGGGCAGAGGGGGGGGGGGCGGGAGGGGTGTCAGGAGTCTGACAGGGTGCTCCCTGGGCTACAGCCAAGGTGTGGCCGGGTGACACTCCTGGGGACTCCAGGGGGACTCCTTTCCTTTCTCCCCATTTTTAGCTGCGAGAATCACCTGCATTCCTTGACTTGTGGCCCCTTCCTCCTCCTTCCAATCCAGGAGCGGAGCAGCCTCCGGTCTCTCTCCTCTGACCCTCCTGCCTCCGCCTCAGGATGACGCTGTGATGACGCTGGGGAAATCCGGGCCCATCTCGCGTCTCAGGGTCCTCACCTTCAGCACATCCGCAAAGCCCCTTTGTCACATCCAGGGCCGTCTAGGCACAGGGTCTGAGGATGAGGACGTGGGCCTCTCGGGGAGGTAGGTGGCCTCACGTGCTCCCTGCTGTCCTCCCTTCCACTCTGGACAGTGGCCGGTTCCCATTCTTTGTCCACCCCTCTCCTGCGTGGGCACGTTCACTGTCTGGAGGAGCTCCAGACCTCCCCCCGCCCCCCGGTCTCTGCTGGGCCCTTGCTGAGCAGCAGGAGTCAGCGGCCACCTCTCCGGGGGCGGGTGGAGGAGGCTTTGGTCCGGGGTCTGTTTGCCAAGGCTCAGGACGCGGCGAGGGGCAGTGCAGTGTCTGGTGGCTGACGGAGGGGCCGGCACCATCTCCAGGCCCCTGGGGAGAGAGGGGAGGGAGAGTGGATGGGACCCCGAGGCCTGTGGACCTCCGAGGGGGGTCTGTGGATGGAGATCGAGGCAGGCCGGCGGGGGATCAGAGAGTCCGGAGGGACAGGCCAACACGTCAGCCGATGGGCCAACCGCGCTGATAGCATCTCCGGTCCCAGAAAAGACGATAGTTTTGTTGGCCAGCGGTACAGTGGAACCTCGAGATACGAGTTTAATTCGTTCCGTAACCTTGAGGCGTGGGAAACTATGAGACGCTCGAGTCGTGGTAAACTGGTGGGTCGTGTGCAGCCGGCCGATCCGCGCGATGACTCCTATCTCAAACGTTGCTCGTATTTCAAAGCAAAAATCGCTCGCTTGACGGCTCGTATCTCAAAAAATCTCGTAGGTTAGGGCACTCATATCTCGAGGTGCCACTGTATTTCCTTTATGTGTGTCTTTTCTTCTTTAAACAGGGACATTCCCCCCAGCCTCAGAGCAACAGAGACACTCTTCTTAAAACACACACATGTGTGTGTGTGTGTGTGTGTGTGTGTGTGTGTTTAAAGTTGGGATAAAACACCGAGAACAAAGTTTACCATTTTCACCATTTTCAAGCTCAGTGGCATCGGGTACATTGGCGTGGATGGGTAACCACCCTTCCCAGCCCCCACCCCCAGCATGCTTTTCACCCTGCAAAGCCGAAATGGTGTCCCCATGAGACATCACCTCCCCGTTTCCTTCCCGCAGCCCCCGGCACCCACGGGCACCCACCGTCTCCTCCTGTCTCTGTGTGTCGCGCTCTGGGGGCTTCGCAGACGCGGAACGGTACCGGACGTGTCCTCGTGTGACCGGCTCCTTTCGCTGAGCACCACGCCCTCCAGGCCCAGCCAGGCCGAAGCAGGTGTCAGCGTGTCCCTCCTCCTTCAGGCGGGATAACCTTCCACCTCAGCGCCATCACGCCGGCCCCTCCGTTCCTCCGCCCGTGGGCGCCGGGTCTCTCTTCCACGGTGAGTGCTGCACACACACCTCCTTCAGACCCTGCTCTGGTTCTTTGGGTTGGAACCCAGAAGAGGAACTGTGGCATCAGAGGGTGATTTGGGGTAACTGTTGGGAGGAAGTGCCGTACCGTTTTCCATGGCAGCGGGCTGTTTTGGGTCCCCACCCGCAGAACCAGGCCTCCAAGGTCCCCACCTCCTCGCCAATGTTTTCTGCCGTTGGCTCTTTTCTAGTCGCCATCCCGGAGCGGGTGGGGGGAGGTGGCACTGCACCGTGGCCTCGACCTGTGCCCCTACGTGTCTTCCCCAAAGTTCTGGCAGTTCTCTTCCTGTACAGGCGGTACCTCGAGACACGAGTTTAATTCGTTCCGTAACCTTGAGGCGTGGGAAACGATGAGACGCTCGAGTCGCGGTAAACGGGTGGGTCGTGTGCAGCCGGCCGATCCGCGCGATGATTCCTATCTCAAATGTGGCTCGTATTTCAGAGCAAAAATCGCTCGCTCGATGGCTCGTATCTCAAAAATCTCGTAGGTTAGGGCACTCGTATCTCGAGGTACCGCTGTATTTGGATCTTCTTCCTCTCCCTGCCCCTCTCCCGGGTCGTTTCTGGGTGCCGTGTGGCCAGGGGTACACGGTGGTTTCCTCCTCATTGGTCCCGGTGATGTTACTGACCAGCCCTCCATTCTCGTGGGTTCCCGCCCGCCTGGCACCAGCCCGTCTCCTGCCTGTGCTCTGTCCTTCCCCTCCTCCCGGGTCTCCGCCTCGCTTGTCTCCGCTTCCCCCGCCTTCCACCCGGCGTTTTCTCCAAAGGTAGCAGCTTGCTGCCCCAGACTGGCCTTGACCTGCCTCTCCTGAGGGGTGGGGTCTGTGTCCGCTCCCCTCCAGGAGGCAGACTGTGACCTGCTGGACAGCGTTTGCAGAAGCGACGCCACGCGACTCCCTAGGGCATGGAAGTGCCTCGTCGCTCTGTCTCGTTCTCGTGGGACCCGTGCTTTGGGAGCCGAGCTGACATCCTGGGATGAAGCTCACACCCAGGGACCCCCACAGGCCCGGGAAGTTCCCCGCGCGC
Source organism: Lasiurus borealis (assembly GCA_004026805.1). Lineage (NCBI taxonomy): Eukaryota > Metazoa > Chordata > Mammalia > Chiroptera > Vespertilionidae > Lasiurus > Lasiurus borealis. The sequence goes on from PVJN01059900.1 coordinate 5,591, forward strand.
AGCTGGCCATCATACGGGAGCTCTCAAGGTGACACGGTCCCAGCTCCAGCCTGACTGCCACACCGGCCGCCCAGGTACATGCCCTCGACCGGAAATCGAACGCGAGACCCTGCAGGGTGTGGGCCGATGGTCCAACCTGCAAGCAACCGCAGCCAGGACAGAGCAGACGTCCGTTTTAAGCCACCACATTTTGGGGTGACCCACTCCACAGCCATGGAGAGCGGCGACGCTGATCTTATGTTTCTTTGCGGCTGTGGTTGCTACTCAGGATTGATCTGTTGACTGTTACCACCCAGAGCTGCTCTGTGTACAATCACCGTTCTCTCCCCCCGTGTCCCCCCCCTCCCCTACCGATTGTCCTGCCAGCTCCCTCCAGGCCCGGAATGGGTATCTGTCGCAGGAAGGAATGGGTGCAGGGTGTCTCCCCAACTCTTTCTCCTCCAAATTCCCATGGTCCCACACTTCCGCTGAGCGCCGGGCGGGCATGAGAACAGTCTCTGCGGCTCGGGGTGCTCAGCCGTGTGCGGCCGCTGGGAAGATGGCAGGACTCGTGCTCCCGCCACCAGCAGGCTTCCCTTTCGGGGCGCTCCTCCCTGCAGCCCTGCCCGGGCCCCGGGGCCGGTGCTGTGTGCTCCCTGGTTCTGTACCGTCTCCTGAGGTGCGGGTGCAAACAATGTGGGGAAAGAGGGCTCCAGCCCGGGCTGTTCTACCCTTGAGCTTGGCATGCCTGGGCTCTGTGCAGAGCGGTGGGGCCCGGCCTGCCTGCCCGCAGGGTGTGGCTGGGCACCAGGGGAGGAAGCTCAGGCCGGAGAGGGCAGGGCTGCGGCCTGGACCGCCCGGAGCCCAGCTCCTTCACTGGGTGGATGGCCGCCACTGGGGACGGCGCCCCTGAGCGGTCACCTCCTCCACTCACCGCTGGCACTTTCCTGCCTCCCTCAGAGCCTGCAGGGAGAGCAGCAGCTCCACCAGGGGCCTCCCAGCCTCACTTTTCTTCCCTGCTCCCCCCTGACCCCCCGGCCTCCTGGGCGGGACTGCCACTGCCCAGACCTGCCAGCACGGTGTGCCCACTGCCACGGCTACACACATGCTATTTTTTAAAAATATATTTTATTGATCTTTTACAGAGAGGAAGGGAGAGAGGCAGAAAGTCAGAAACATCGATGAGAGAGAGACATCAATCAGCTGCCTCCTGCACGCCCCACTGTGGAGATGGGCCCGCAAGCAAGGTCCATGCCCCCAACTGGAACGCAACCCGGGACCTTTCAGTCCGCAAGCCGACGCTCTATCCACTGAGCCACACCTGTCCCGGCCACACATGCTATTCTTTCCATCCTCGAGGCCCCTCCCCACCTGGCTCCCAATCCTGCATGGTGTACCTCCTCCAGGAAGCCCTCCTCGACTTTCTGCCGTGGGTGCCCTGCCTTCTGGGCTTTCTGCCTAGTCCGTTTCTGTCTTTCCCATCAGTCGGCTGCTCTGTGGGGAGGGGACCGGGCCTCTGGTGTCCGCACTCACCCGGTGGGCACTGGGGTCTGGAGAGCGGCCTTGTGGCACGCCCTCCTCCAGGCTGGCACACTGCTCTTGCACCCTCCCCATGCACCCGCCGGCCTCTCTGGCTCTGTGATGGGCTGTGGGCCTTTTCTTGGCTTTGGCGCCTTCCCCTCCATACTTCTGGTGGCAGGGACTCCCGCACCCTGCCTGCGAGGGTCCACCCACCACCCTCACGCCCCTGACTGGGACGAGCAAACAGCCAGTCAGGGGTTGTCGCCACCGAGAGACAGCCCAGTGCAGCGGGAAGAGCCCGGGACACGCGCATGTCTCCTAGGGCGCTAGCTGACATCTCGGAGCTCCTCTCCTCCCGGGAGAGCGGGGAGCAGCCCTCACTTGGCCCACCGTGCCGACCCGAGGAGCCATGGGGAAGCACAGGCGTGTGCCTGAGGGAGTGCCTGCGACACGTGTGCGCCCCAGCCTGGGAGCGCCCGGCCGTGGGCAGGCCTGGACGGGGTGGGCGGGGGGCTGCTGCTGGGCCTGGCAGTCAGGGCTCCTGCTGGTACGGGCCGGGCACTCTTCCTGCGTTTGGCCTTCGCCCTGGTGCTTGTCAGCGAGGCCAAAGGGCACCCTGGCGTGTGCGGGCCGAGGAGGACCGCCCTGCTCACACGCAGCCCCGGTGACGTCCCGTGTGCAGACCCCGGCAGCAGACCCACGACACGCGGGAGTTCCGGGAGACTCAGCGTGAGGGTGAGGCCGGTGGGGGTGCGGAGGCCGGCCCTGGGGCCCCGGAAAGGCTGGCACAGGAAGGAAGGGGGAGCCGGGCCCCCGCCGTCCCCTTTCTCCCCGTGCGTCCATCCTCCGCAGGTGGCTGAGGGTGGAGGTCACGGGAAGTGAGATCTGACTGAGAACAGATGAGCCCGCGTTGGGTGGCATTTCCGCTGTACGGGTGAGAATAACACCCACGGGCAGGTCAGAGCCACGGCACGGGAATGTGACATTTCAGTGATTCCACATACGGAGTCAAGGATCGTCTACTGCATTTGAATTAGGAAAGATGGCCGACACCGGTGTGGCTCCATGGACAGAGCATCGGCCTGCGGACTGAAAGGTCCCAGGTTCGATTCCAGTCAAGGGCACGTACCTTGGTGGTGGGCACATCCCCAGTGGGGGGCGTGCAGGAGGCAGCTGATCGATGTCTTTCTCTCATCGATGTTTCTGACTCTCTATCCCTCTCCCTTCCTCTCTGTGAAAAATCAATAAAATATATTAAAAAAAATAAATAAATTCCATAGCAGGTTGAGGTACTGAAGCATCCATCTTTTAGAAAAACTGCTGTTTGAAATTTTAACCTGGCTATTGGCTTCTGTCAATGGTTGCTTGGTTAAATAATAAGGAAAATGGGACTATTCCCACTTCAGAGAGGCCATTAAACCTTCCCTGGACAAAATCATCAGTGCTGGCACCAGGCCAGGCCTTTGGCTGAGGTCTCAAGGCCCCAGCACATACGGGCTCTTTAAGAACTTGCAAAGGGGTGGAAAACACCCCATATTTGGAAGACAAAGAAAGTAAAAACATATAAGTAGGGAAAATTTCTGCATGTTGGGGCCCAGAATTGGAGAAACATTTTCCTCTGGACCCACTTGTAATAAATGTAACTCCAAACTCCAAACTCTCCGAGCGTGGTTGGATTATTCCGGTTTTCTGTAACAGTACCACAGGAGAGAGAACAAAGCTTTGCACTGGACGCCTTATTGGCACTCTGTCCCCCACTTTTTGAACAAGGGGTCCTGTGTTGGCATTGTTCACCGGGCCCTGCACACTGTGCAGCTGGTTGAGCCGCTGGTCTTATCTTCCTCGGCTCAAGGGCACCAAACGCAGGCTCTGGAGCATCTGGGGGCCTCTGTCTGGCCACGGGGGCTCAACTGTCCTGGGAAGATGGAAGCGAAGACCTTGGAGAGTGTGGGTCCACCTTCCCAGCCACGGTCTTCGAGCTCTGAGGCCGCCTCTCCCAGGGCCTCAGACAGACTGCAGACTGTCGGCCCTCACCCCCACTTGGGGCTGTCAAATTTGGTAAAACAAGCAACCCATCCAGGATGTCCAGTTCAATGTGAGTTGCAAGATAAACAATAGATACATGTTTTAGTATAAGTATGTCCATGCAGCATCTGGACATTCTTAATGCTGAAATTTTACCTGTTGCTTATCTGAAACTCACATTTAACTGGTGCCCTGTATTTTATTTTATGTTTAATATATTTTACTGATTTTTTTTTTTTTACAGAGAGGAAGGGAGAGAGATAGAGAGTTAGAAACATCGATCAGCTGTCTCCTGCACACTTCCTACTGGGGATGTGCCTGCAACCAAGGTATGTGCCCTTGACCGGAATCGAACCTGGGACCTTTCAGTCTGCAGGCCGATGCTCTATCCACTGAGCCAAACCGTCTCAGTGCTTTTTTTTTTTTTTTTAACTTTGCCACAGCCTTTGTGTTTGCTGTTTTTAGTTTTACTTTTCTGTCATAAAAGCAATACATGCTCTCTACAGAAAAATCATAGGCTACAGACGAGGAGAAAGTAAGAAAACACACTAATCCACCCACACAGAGCTACTGCGAACTTCCCTGGGGAGATTTTTCTCGAGCTGCATGTATGCGTGCATGTGTGTGTGTGTGTGCGAGCGGGGACATTAGAGGAGAGCGCGCGCCCTCACCTCCCAGTTCAGACGCACTGGTCTGGGCTGTCCTTGCGTGTCCCTGCAGGGGGTGGGAGGAACGCAGCACTAGGGTTGGAGAGAACCATGTTCAAGGCCATTTTTCAGACTCTAGAATCTAGAACATGACTTTGTGTCTCCTTTGCTCTGGCTGCCCTAGCAAAGGACCACAGCCCGGGGGTAGGCAGGCTGAGACATGGACGCCTTCCCGAAGGTTCTGGGGGCTGGTTTTCCCGAGGCCTCGGTCTCTGGCTTGTGGATGGCTGCCACCTCTCTGTCTTCCCTCCATGGTCCCTCTGTGCAGGCCTGGGACCTGGTCTCTTCTTCTAAGGACATCAGTCCGTTTGGATAAGGGCCCGGGCCACTGTCCTCATCCTAACTTAATTACCTCTTGGGAGATCCGATCTCCAAGTCAGGGCACCTCCTCAGGTGGGAGGGTGAGGGCTTCCCCCGAAGGGTTTTGGAGGAGGACACCGTTCAGCCCATCACTTGGAGGCCCAGTGACTCCAGCCAGGCCGAGCCTCCGTTTCTGCACCAGCGGAACGGGGCTCACGGTCGCCTGCGTCTAAGAGGCATGTGAGGATGACCGCATCGAACATCCTGATAGGACGCTTCGCCCAGGCCTGGCCCCAGAGCAAGCACACTGATGCCACTCTTTTTTTAAAATATATTTTATTGACTTTTTACAGAGAGGAAGGGAGAGAGATAGAGAGTCAGAAACATCGATGAGAGAGAGACATCGATCAGCTGCCTCCTGCACGCCCCACAGTGGAGATGTGCCTGCAACCAAGGTATATGCCCTTGATGGGAATCGAACCTAGGACCCTTCAGTCCGCAGGCCGACACTCCATCCACTGAGCCACACCGGTCTCGGCCCGATGCCACTCTTGACTACTCCACCTGCGGGGGACGGTGAGGGACGTTATTTTCCTCCAGGTGGGGGGTCTGGACACGACCCAGGGGAGACCACGAGCCTCTTGGTATCTACCTACCCCTTTGGCCAATAGTGGGATGATTTCCTTCAGGTGGGCACCTCGGGACAGTGGCTGGGTGCAAGGCAGAGGTGCTCGCCTGTCTCCCTTCTGTCCGTGGAGGCTGGTGTCTGCGCTCACCCACCCCATCCCCAGGCAGCCATGCTCCTCCTCCTCTCCCTTCCCCCCTTTGGGTCTGAGGCTCAGCGGGGATTCTGGGCTGGTGCCCGAGGCTCCTCTCTGTCCTGCCTTCTCCTCCTCACCCTCCTGTTTTGCAGCCGCCTGGTGGGGTCAAAGGGGGTGGCGGGGAGGGACTCCCTGCTTTCCGAACACACGTCTTACTTCCAGGCTCTCCTGCTTGGCACCAGTGGTACCTTCTCTCAGGATGCCCTTCCCTCCACGTCTCCCTGGAGCAGGCACTGTGCCTTCGAGGGACAAACAGGATCTCGTCTACCGACCTGCTTACTGCCCCGCCTCCCTCTCCCTGCTTGAGGCCAGCCCAGGGGCTCAGCTGATGGCGGGCGTGGACAGTGCTAACGTCTGAGAGGAGGGCAGAGCTGCATTCCGGCCGGGGTGCTGCCACAGGTGTACCCTGCAGCACAGACTGCTCCCTCCGGATGCGGGGCCAGGGCCAGGGGGCCAGGGGGCCAGGGGAAGGGACGGCAGGAGAACAGCGGGTGGGGCGGGTGGGCGGTCATCACTGTGCACTGTGGTCGGTATTACGGAACCCACGCTGAGGATGTCCTAGGTGACGCAGAGCTGGGAGGACACACTCTCAGGTCCCGGCTCTCCAGGACCAGGGAGGCTCTTCAGGATGTGGCTTTCCTTACTCCAAGCCTGCTGGTCCCTCAGGAGAAATCATTTCACACCAGCCGCCTGTACACACACACACACACACACACAGACACACACACCCCTGAAACACACCAGCCGCCTGTACACACACACACACACACACACACACAC
>PVJN01059901.1:0-10000 GCA_004026805.1 Lasiurus borealis
GCGCTCTGGCCCTGGATGGGGATGGGGACCCGGGACGCTGCGCGCCCTGCGCTCTGGCCCTGGATGGGGTTGGGGACCTAGGACCCTGCGCGCCCTGCGCTCTGGCCCTGGATGGGGACCCGGGACGCTGCGCGCCCTGCGCTCTGGCCCTGGATGGGGATGGAGACCCGGGACGCTGCGCTCTGGCCCTGGATGGGGATGGGGACCTGGGACGCTGCGCTCTGGTCCTGGATGGGGATGGGGACCAGGGACGCTGCGCTCTGGCCCTGGATGGGGATGGAGACCTGAAACGCTCCGCCCTTTGCGCTCTGGCCCTGGATCGAGACCTGAGACGCTGCGCGCGCTGCGCTCTGGCCCTGGATGGGGACCTGGGACGCTCCGCCCCCTGCGCTCTGGCCCTGGATGGGGATGGAGACCCGGGACGCTGCGCTCTGGCCCTGGATGGGGATGGAGACGTGAGACGCTGCGCGCCCTGCGCTCTGGCCCTGGATGGGGATGGGGACCCGGGACGCTGCGCTCTGGCCCTGGATGGGGATGGAGACCCGGGACGCTGCGCGCGCTGCGCTCTGGCCCTGGATGGGGACCCGGGACGCTGCGCTCTGGCCCTGGATGGGGGTGGGGACCCGGGACGACGCGCCCCCTGCGCTCTGGCCCTGGATGGAGACCAGGGACGCTGCGCGCCCTGCGCTCTGGCCCTGGATGGGGATGGGGACCTGGGACGCTGCGCTCTGGCCCTGGATGGGGATGGGGACCCGGGACGCTGCGCTCTGGCCCTGGATGGGGACCCGGGACGCTCCGCCCCCTGCGCTCTGGCCCTGGATGGGGATGGAGACCAGGGACAACGCGCGCCCTGCGCTCTGGGCCTGGATGGGGACCTGGGACGCTGCTCGAGCTGCGCTCTGGCCCTGGATGGGGATGGGGACCAGGGATGCTGCGCGCACTGCGCTCTGGCCCTGGATGGGGATGGAGATCAGGGACGCTGCGCGCCCTGCGCTCTGGACCTGGATGGAGACCAGGGACGCTGCGCTCTGGCCCTGGATGGGGATGGGGACCTGGGAGGACGCGCGCCCTGCGCTCTGGCCCCGGATGGGGATGGGGACCTGGGAGGACGCGCGCGCTGCGCTCTGGCCCCGGATGGGGACCTGGGACGCTGCGCTCTGGCCCTGGATGGGGATGGGGACCTGGGAGGACGCGCGCCCTGCGCTCTGGCACTGGATGGGGACCTGGGACCCTGCGTGGTCTGTGCTCTGGCCCTGGATGGAGATGGGGACCTGGGACACGCGCTCTGGCCCTGGATGGGGATGGAGACCAGGGACACGCGCTCTGGCCCTGGATGGGGATGGAGACCAGGGACGACGCGCGCCCTGCGCTCTGGCCCTGGATGGGGATGGAGACCTGGGACACGCGCTCTGGCCCTGGATGGGGATGGAGACCAGGGACGACGCGCGCCCTGCGCTCTGGCCCTGGATGGGGACTCGGGACGCTGCGCGCCCTGCGCTCTGGCCTTGGATGGGGATGGAGACGTGAGACGCTGCGCGCCCTGCGCTCTGGCCCTGGATGGGGATGGAGACGTGAGACGCTGCGCGCCCTGCGCTCTGGCCCTGGATGGGGATGGAGACCAGGGATGACGCGCGTCCTGCGCTCTGGCCCTGGATGGAGACCTGGGACACGCGCTCTGGCCCTGGATGGGGGTGGGCACCTGGGACGCTGCGCTCTGGCCCTGGATGGGGGTGGGGACCTGGGACGCTGCGCTCTGGGCCTGAATGGGGATGGGGACCTGGGACGCTGCGCTCTGGCCCTGGATGGGGATGGGGACCCGGGACGCTGCGCTCTGGCCCTGGATGGAGACCCGGGACTCTGCGCGCGCTGCGCTCTGGCCCTGGATGGGGATCTGGGACCTGGGACTCTGCGCTCTGGCCCTGGATGGGATGGGGACCTGGGACCCTGCGCGCCCTGCGCTCTGGCGCTGGATGGAGATGGAGACGTGAGACGCTGCGCGCGCTGCGCTCTCGCCCTGGATGGAGATCAGGGACCCTGCGCGCCCTGCGCTCTGGCCCTGGATGGAGATCAGGGACCCTGCGCGGTCTGTGCTCTGGCCCTGGATGGAGATGGGGACCTGAAACGCTCCGCCCTTTGCGCTCTGGCCCTGGATCGAGACCTGAGACGCTGCGCGCGCTGCGCTCTGGCCCTGGATGGAGACCCGGGACGCTGCGCGCCCCGCGCTCTGGCCCTGGATGGGACCCGGGACGCTGCGCGCCCCGCGCTCTGGCCCTGGATGGGACCTGGGACCCTGCGCGCGCTGCGCTCTGGCCCTGGATGGGTTTGGGGACCCGGGACGCTGCGCGCCCTGCGCTCCGGCCCCGGATGGAGATGGAGACCTGGGTCGTCGCGCTGTGCCAGACGCGCCGGTCCGGGAAGATCCAGGCGATGTGCGGCGCGGGGTTGCCGTGCGCCAGGCACTCCATGGAGACGGTGTCGCCCAGGGAGACGGTCACGTCGCGGGTGTGGCCGCTGGCGGCGCCGCTGGCTGACGAGGAGGAGGAAGAGGAGGAAGAGGAGGTGGCGATCTGGGCAGGACGCGCGGACACGGACAGCAGGACCGCCCGCCGGTCCAGCCCGTGCAGGTTCTGGGCGGCGCACACGTACTGGCCGCGGTCCGGCGCCTGCGCCCCGTGGATCAGGAGGGTCCCGTTTTTGAGGACCTGGAACCGCTGCAGGCGGGTGTTGGGGGTCATCAGGGCGCCTGGAAGGCAGAGATTTGGGGGGAGAAGAAGGAGGGGGAGTGGTCAGGCTCCAGAGAAACACCCCCCCTCCCATTTCTCAGAGAAAAGGGGACAGAGAGAGAGAGAAACATCCATGATGAGTGAGAGGCATCCATCAGCTGCCTCTTGCATGCCTCCCACTGGGGATGTGCCCGCCACCCAGGTCCCTGCCCTGGACCAGGGGAAATCGAACCCGGGACCCTTCCGTCCACAGGCCGACACTCTATGCACTGAGCCACACCGGCCAGGGCTCATGGGCTATTTTTAAAAAATATTTTTAAATTGATTTCGGAGATGAAAGGAGAGCGAGACAGAGAAAGAGACAGAGAGATAATCAGGGATCAGCCGCCTCCTGCACGCCCCCTCCTCCTGGGGATGTGCCCGCCACCCAGGTCTCTGTCCTTGATTGGGAATCGAACCCGGGACCCTTCGGTCTGCAGGCCGAGGCTCTATCCACTGAGCCACGCCTGTTTCGGCTCAAGATTTCTTTTGATTTTTTACAGAGAGGAAGGGAGAGGGAGAGAGAGCTAGAAACATCAAAGAGAGAGACATCCATCAGCCGCCTCCTGCACACCCCCTCCCACTGGGGATGTGCCCGCCACCCAGGTCCCTGCCCTGGACCGGGAATCGAACCCAGGACCCTTCCGTCTGCCGGCTGACGCTCTACACACTGAGCCACACCAGTTTCGGCTCAAGATGATTATCATTATTACTATTTTTTTTAAACGCAGTCAGCAGCCGAAACCAGTGTGGCTCAGTGGATAGAGTGTTGGCCTGCAGACTGAAGGGTCCCGGGTTTGATTGCAGTCCAGGGCATATACCTTGGCTGTGGTCACATCTCCAATAGGGGGCGTGCAGGAGGCGGCTGATGGATGTCTCTCTCTCTCATCGATGTTTCTGACTCTCTCTCCCTCTCCCTTCCTCTCTGTAAAAAAATATATATTAAAAACAGAAATCTTGAGCCAAAAACCAGTTTGGCTCAGTGGATAGAGCGTCGGCCTGCGGACTGAAAGGTCCCGGGTTCGATTCCCAGTCAAGGGCATGGACCTTGATTGCGGGCACATCCTCAGTGGGGGAAGTGCAGGAGGCGGCTGATCGATATCTCTCATCATCGATGTTTCTCACTCTGTTCCTCTCTGTAAAAAAAAATCAATAAAATATATAAAATAAATGAAAATAAACGCAGACACGCGGCCGCCTCACCTGTGGAGACCTTGGTCCAGGTGATGAAGGGCTTGGGTTCTCCCGTGGCCTCGCAGGGGATGGACGCGTCGGCTCCGGTCGCCACGGTCACCGCCACCGGGAACCGGCTGACGATCTGCGGCTTCTCCCCGCGGGCCCAGAGCCTGGAGCTCGAACCCCCAACCGCCGGCGGCCCTCCTCCTCCTCCTCCTCCTCCGGAGAAGACCCTGGGGCCGGCGGGATGGAAGCTGCCGGAAGGAGGGCCGGGCGGGGTCAGCGAGGGGACGATGGCCACGGCCGTCCGGGTCGGAGGTGCCCTGGGGAGGTTCTGGGTGTGGGTAGAAGCAGAGGAAGAAGAAGAGGAAGAAGAAGAGGAAAAGTGGGGTGAGGGCACCCCGGTTCGGGGCCGAGGCAGGGAGGGCGGAGCCGGGGGTCCCAGGTCCAGGTGGGCGAGGAGGGTCTGGGTGTGGATCCGGTTGTCGGCGGCGTTGGGGTACAAGGGTCTGTGCCTGGTTCCCGGGGTGAAGGAGGAGGAGGCAGAAGAGGTGGTCAGAGCCTCGGACTTTGGGGTGACACCCCATTGGGGGGAGAATAAGAAATTCCTGTTAAAGAAAGAGGAAGAGGAGGAAGAGGAAGAAGAAGAGGAAGAAGAAGAAGAAGAAGAAGAAGAAGAAGGAGAAGAAGGAGAAGAAGAAGAAGAAGAAGAAGAAGAAGAAGAAGAAGAAGAAGAAGAAGGAGAAGAAGAAGGAGAAGAAGAAGAAGAAGAAGAAGAAGAAGAAGAAGAAGAAGAAGAGGAGGAGGAGGAAGAAGAAGAAGAAGAAGAAGAAGAAGAAGAAGAAGAAGAAGAAGAAGAAGAAGAAGGAGAAGGAGAAGGAGAAGGAGAAGGAGAAGGAGAAGGAGAAGGAGAAGAAGAAGAAGAAGAAGAAGAAGAAGAAGAAGAAGAAGAAGAAGAAGAAGAAGAAGAAGAAGAGGAGAAGAACCTTCCGTGGGAGAAGAAAGGAGGGAATTGCGGGCGAGGGAGCCGGCCGGCGGGGTCTCTCAGGTCGGGGAGACTGTTAGACCCCAAAACGTGGGAGCGGCCGGGGAAGGGGTCCGGGAACCGGTGGGGTCGGGGGGTCACGGTCGGGCCGGGGACGGTGGGCGTGGTCCAGGGTCTGCTGTCCCACCACAGCCGCCGCCACGGATACGCCGTGATGCCCGGCCGGTTGGTCCCGGGACGTGGCTGTGGGGGTGGTCGAAAGGTCGCGGGGTGTCTGGAGGGGCTCTGGGTGGTCCTGAGGGGCGGCCTCGGGGTGGCGGCCCCTCTCGGCGGGGAGGGGGGTAGGCGGACCCTCCCGTCGGGGCCGTGCGGGACGGCGGGTCTGGTCCTCTCTCTCTCGGTCGCGACGCGAGATGTCTCCTCCTCGGGACGGACGGTGGTGGTTACGAAGGGGGATGCGTCTTCTGGCCACATCGTCGGCCGTGTCTCGGGTCCCTCCTCCGTCGTTGGGGGCTCCGTCTCGGTCTCGGGGGTCCCCCTGGGACGGGGGGAGCCGTGATCCACGAAACGCCCGGACCCCGGAGGTGGTTGGCTTGATGCAAGACGGAATGGTGTCCTCGTGGTGGCTGGATCCAGACTCACGAGACGACCGGTGGGAGGGAAGGGGGTGGCCGCCTCCTTTCGGGGGGCCGGGGGGGTGAGGACGGAAGCATCCAGACCCCGGGGGGTGGCGGCGGGCCCACCCCGACGTGAAGGAGTCTCTCTGTCTGGGCTCCGTATGGTGAAGGCAACCAGATCTTCTCGTGGAGCGAGCGACAAAGAAGGTCGAACATCAGAGGCGAGACCGGGGTGTCCCGATTCGGGGGGAAGGACGGACGAGAGCGTGGGGGTCCTGGGGGCGTCTGTCGGCGGGCTTCCAGGCCGGGCCGTCCCCGCTGGACTCGGGTTTTCCGTTCCCGGAGAGCCGGAAGGATGGAATTCCTTCGTCGCGTCTCTCGTGGCCGGGATGTCGGAGCCAGGAGGTGGGGTTGCATCGGTGACGGGTCCACGGACGTGTTTATGGACGTTGGAGACCATCGGCGTCCATGTCTCTGTTTCATCAAAGGCGGTCGTCTCAGGCGGTGAACCGCGAGCTCCATGCCTTTCGAGGAGAATGGTCGTCCCGTCTTCTGCGTCTCCCGTGGGCTCCTGGCGGTCCCCGATCCTCTGGGGGACGGTGCTAGACGCAGACACGGGGGTCGTTTGTGCACGAGGAGGAGTGACATTGGTGGGTGTCTCCTTCTCTGAAGAAGAAGAAGAAGGAGAAGGAGAAGGAGAAGTAGGAGAAGAAGAAGAAGAAGGAGAAGGAGAAGGAGAAGAAGAAGAAGAAGGAGAAGAAGGAGAAGAAGGAGAAGAAGGAGAAGAAGGAGAAGAAGGAGAAGAGGAAGAGGAAGAGGAAGAGGAAGAAGAAGAAGAAGAAGAAGAAGAAGAAGAAGAAGAAGAAGAAGAGGAGAAGGAAGAAGAAGGAGGAGAAGGAGCGGGCTGAGTACCCGCCGGTGTCCAGCCACCGCCATGCCTGTGTTTGCCTGGTCTCTTCCCGTGTTTTCTGCGAGGGGTCCCCCTCGTCACGGGCTCCGCCCGTGTCTCCTCGTCCTCCCGTGTGGGGATCCCCTCGGTCCCAGCCCCCCGGGCGGTGGGGACCCCCACAGCGTCCCCTGGCTCTGAGGTAGCCCTTTCGGGCACTGAAGTTGGTCCAGGGGAGAGGGTCCCCGTGGGGGCGGAGGTCGTGGGCCCAGAGACTTTATTCCGGTGGCGGAACCGGTGGGGACGTAACCTCCTCCTCCCGTGGGGTCTTTTTCGGGAACGGGGAGGAGTCGGGGTGATGGTGGGCGTCCCTGTTTCATCGTCGGCGTGCCGGTCACCGAAAGATCTGGGGGAGCTCACAGGCCATCTCCCGGCCGCTGTACCTCCTCCAGGAATCTCCTGAGAGTCCTTCTTCTCTGCACCCTTTCCCCTCCCGGGGTTCCTGAACCTGGAGGCCTGGGGACCTCCTTCCCCGTGTCCTGGCCTCGGGAGCTGGGCCGGGGGTGGCTCCGAGGTCCCGGCTTCGGCCACGGACCAGGGGGTGGCCGGTGGGGACGCCCCTTCTTTTGTCTCCGTCTCCTCCGAGGGTGGAGAAGCCTCCGAGGATTCGGGGTCCAGGGCCGGGGGAGACTCGTGGTCACGGGGCGCGGGCTGGGGCGTGGGGCTGATGACTGGGGGAGACCAGTTGTCTGGGGGGCCGATGATGTTCCTGGTAGACCAGCTCTCTGTGTGGCCACCAGTGTCCCTGGTAGACCAGTTGTCTGTGAGTCCAATATCTCTGTTAGATGAGCTATCTGTGTGGTCAATATCTCTGTTAGACCAGCTCTCTGTGAGTCCAATATCTCTGTTAGATGAGCTTTCTGTGTGGCCAGTGTCCCTGGTAGACCAGCTCTCTGTCTGGCCAATGTCCCTGGGAGACCAGTTGTCTGTGGGACCAATATCCCTGTTAGATGAGCTATCCATGTGGCCAATATCTCTGTTAGATGAGCTATCTGTGTGGTCAATATCTCTGTTAGACCAGTTGTCTGTGGGACCAATATCTCTGTTAGATGAGCTATCCATGTGGCCAATATCTCTGTTAGATGAGCTATCTGTGTGGTCAATATCTCTGTTAGACCAGCTTTCTGTGTGGCCAATATCTCTGTTAGACCAGTTGTCTCTGTGGCCACCAATGTCCCTGGTAGACCAGTTGTCTGTGGGTCCAATGTCTCTGTTAGACGAGCTTTCTGTGTGGTCAATATCTCTGTTAGACCAGTTGTCTCTGTGGCCACCAATGTCCCTGGTAGACCAGTTGTCTCTGGGACCAATATCTCTGTTAGATGACCTATCTGTGTGGTCAATATCTCTGTTAGACCAGCTCTCTGTGGAACCAGTGTCCCTGGTAGACCAGTTGTCTGTCGGGCCAGTTTCTCTGTTAGACCAGCTCTCTGTGTGGTCACTGTCTCTGTTAGACGAGCTATCTGTGTGGTCAATATCTCTGTTAAACCAGTTGTCTGTGTGGCCACTGTCCCTGGGAGACCAGCTCTCTGTCTGGCCAATATCTCTGTTAGACGAGCTGTCCACGTGGCCGATGTCCCTGGCAGACCAGCTGTCCGCGTGGCCGGCGTCCCCCGTACCCCACCCGTCCGTGGCCACCCGACCGCCCTCAGACTCCTCGTGGACGTCCCACGGCCCCGCCTTCGCGTCCACGCCCGTCCCAGGCCGATCCCGGGCCTTTCCCGCAAACCCCTCACCCTCTTCTTCCTCCTCTTCCTCCTCCTCCTCGTCATCATCGTCCACCACGGTTTCCTGCCGATCGGAGCTCGTCGTCGCTCCGTCCAGGCCCCCGACGCTGGACACGGGACCTTCCGGCCCCCAAAACAGAGCGTCGGCCGAGGAGGAGAACTCCTCGGCTCCGGCCGGAGACCGGGCGGCCGGGGACACGGAGGGAGGAGACGCCACGGGGCGGGCGGGCGTGGCGTCGTCCGTGCTGGCGGCCGGCATCGTGGTGACCTCGGTGGCCTCCATCTCGGTCCCTTTCGGGGGGCTCCTCCCCCGGACCCGGGCCAGGATGTCCGCCCAGTGGTCCGGGGTGATCTGCTTGCTGGCCACGTGGACCCTCCGTCTCGACTCGAAAGCCCTGCGCCCCTCGGCCACCTGGGGGTCCCCCGTCTCTTGCTCGGGGGACGAGGAAGCCGTCCAGGCTTTTGGCTTCCTTCGCCCCTTCTTGGTCTTGCGGTTCTTGGGGTCCTGGGACCCCGTCTTCTGGTCCCCGGCGGGCGGGACCCTCCTTCTAGAGAACGGACCCTCCTCGGCGACGACGACGCTGCCCGATCCGCCCTCGTCTTCGGCCTCGTCCCCCCGGGGCCGCGCGACGGCCCTCCCTCCGGGACGCCGGCCCCTCTTGGAGGCCCGGCCCCCGGCCCCCTTCCCGCTGACCGTCACGGCCACCGTGAGCCGGGCGGCCCCGAGGTGGTTCACGGCGACGCAGCTGTAGTGGCCGGCGTCTCGTTGCTGGACGGCAGGGACGAGCAGCGTCCCGTCGGGCAGGACGTGGGCTCGGGACGCGTTGGAGGGCGCGTGGAGGATCCGGCGGCGGTCGGGGAGGATCCAGCTCAGCCGGGCGTCGGGGGCGGCCCGCGCCCGGCAGGGCAGCTCCAGGGAGTCGCCCGCCTTCCTGGACACGGTGACCGCCTGCCCGTCCGACGGCAGCTCGGTATTTCGGGGCTGGACGAGCAGACGGTGCACCAGCTGATCCGCCTCGTCCCTCACGCTGGCCACACAGCGATACAGACCAGCATCTGCCGTCCGCGTCTCTGAGATCCGCAACTGCCCGCTGCTCAGGGCCGAAATCCTCCCGTCGGCGCTCTGAGCCGGGGCGGTCAGCTCCTGCCCATCGGGCAGCGTCCAGGAGATGGAGGGACTCTCGGACGCCCGCACGGGGCAGGCCAGCTGGCACGGCGACCCCTCCAGGACGGTCTGGGCGTCTGCCATGTCAGCATCGTCGTCCGCCTCGATCATCACCCAGCTCCGGCCGCCGTCCGGGGCCGTCCCCGCGTCCCCCCCGGGCGCCGTCCACCGCACGGGGGACCGGTAGTCCAGGACGACCCCCTTGGAGCCGCTCCGTCGGCGGTCGAGCCTCAGCCGGATGCGCGGACGCAAGATCCACGCGGGTCTGGCCAGGACGTGAGCGCGGACGCCCGTGTAATAGAGAGTGTCTTCGTCGGGGTCTTGCCTGTAGAAGTGGGCGCCGGTTTCGGGGTCCCCGCTCTCTTCCTCTTCCTTCTCCTCCTCTTCCTCCTGAGTCCCCGTTCCTGGCTCTCGATCCAGGGTCACGGGCACCTCGCTGTAATAGGCGATGAGTTTCCAGAGCTTTTCGTAACCGTCCCGGGTCATGGGGCATCGCAGGACCAGCGCGAGGATCGCGTTGACCTCCAGGTCCCGAGACCCGGTCTGGTTCAGGCTCACGTCCTCCAGGCCGGCCGGACGGCGTGTCTGGCAGGCCAGCCCGGCCGTGTTGCCGTGTTCGTCCGTC
>PVJN01059902.1:0-11723 GCA_004026805.1 Lasiurus borealis
TTGTTGCTTCCTTGCCGTTTCCCGCCTTTGAAAAGCGCGCTTTCATTCTCTGATTATTTCTTGTCTCATGTTCTCGTCTTTCTTCCTTTGCGGCGCCTTAATTCCATTTCTTATCCTTTGCTGCCATCTTGTGGCTTTTTGTGAGATTGCTGTCCTCTTTGGTCTTCGGCTCATTCGATTCATTTGTTATCCTCTGCTATCATCTTGTGGACCGTGTTGGAATAGCAGTCTATTTCTTTGATGCTTTTTGGCGGTAGTGGATAGGTGTGCGTATCGTTTGCAGTTTTGTGTCTGTGTGTGTTCCACGTCTTTCACCGTGTCTTTCTTTTTCGGCCGTTGATTTTTTCCCTTTTGGGATTTCCTTGTGTGTGCTCTGAAAGGCAGGCCGATTCTCTAGAAGTTCTTTCCTGGTCATTACTTGTGGCCTGTTCTCCGGGGAACTTATTCGGTCCTAGCGGTCTCTGTGGCAGTCTGCTGTTTTCCTTGGGATTGCAGTTCGTTGTGTGAGCGTTGGAAGGGTTGCTGTTGGCTTTGTCGTCGCATTGTGGACTGAGATTTGAAGTTGCGTTCTCCTTTCCTCCACTCTTCTCTTTGCCGTTTGTTTCCCAGCAGGTTCATTGCTCCTTGCAGTGACGGGATGTGGTGTGCCATAGATTGTGGCAGTGATGTGGCATTTCGTTTGGGAGGCCGTATGTGTGCAGCAGCTGTGTCAGTCCTAAGGATGTGTGATTGTGTTCATGTAGCCCAGTTTCTTTACGTCCCACTGCTTCTGAAATCTTGAACCGTGTGCCCCTTTATGTGCAGTTGGAATGAGTGGCAGGTATAGCTCGCTCCTCGCTGCTTGCCTAGCATGCGCATTCGGGGCAAGTTGTCAAAATTTTTCTGTTTATGGCAAGTTGCTCGTGCATGGTGTGTGAGTGAGTGCAGGTGCTGTTTTGAGCTTATCAACGGATGGTTCCCCTTTTCCCTGGTTTTCCCCATCAGCAGCAACCCACTGTGTTCTGAGTCCTTGGAATTATTCCTTCCTGCTAATTGGCCCTCAGATAGCTGTGCGATTTCATGAGTAGCTCTTGAGGAGGTGTTAGTGAAGGATTGGCTCATACCATGCCTTGTCTGTCCGAAAATTGCACTTCCCTTACTGTGTGACAGCACCCTCTGTGCTCCTACCCCCGGCCCTAATAACATGGTGGTGGAGTTTGTGGCCAGTAATGGCTACATCCATGGTGTCTCCTGTGTGGGGGCCGTGTCTTTGACCTGAAACATTGGTGCAGGCCTGAAATGCGTGTTTTCCCCCATGGGGAGCCTCGGTGTTCCAATGCTTTTTTATTTCTCAATCTTGTGGAAACAATCCCTGATGGAGTTCCTGGGTGTCTTCCTTCAGTGCTTTCGGTGTGGCCATTGGCTATGATGTATTGAATGGATGAGAGAATTCTAAGTGTGGGTGTTTACTTTGTCAGGGTGCATCTTATTTCTGTCCCAAATGTGTCCTTTGCTTTCCTAGGACCTTTGTATTCCTTTCCCTCTGGCACTGCCTCCCCCCATCCACTTGGGAGCCATGTTGTAGCTCAGTAATGTGTTGACTAATGCCTTACTTAGTCTATTCCATCCTTTTGATATTTTAACCGTGCCTCTGTGTCTTCAACTCTCAGTCCAGGCTTATTGTTTCCTTTCTTTTATCCAGGCTGATTTTAGGGTAATAGTCATAGTGCGGTGATGATTGAGAAGATTGTTGGCTACTCAGCCTATGTTTTCAGGCACTTGCTTCGTGCTCCTGTTGTGCATTGCCAGCTGTGGCATGCCGGCCAGTGTGCTGCTATATCCCTCTCCAGTCCCCTGTTACCTCCAACCAAAGCACTGCTCTGCAATGCCCCTTCTCTGTCTGCAAGTGACATGAGTAGTGGATATCTGTCGGTTTTCTTTAATGTTTGAATTTTCAGCAGTGAGATTGTTATTAGTGGTGTGTTTTTGAGCGGGTTGTGGGAGGGAGGCTGTTATTATTTCAAAGGGATGTTTTGATATGGTCTTCAGAATGTGCTGCTTCATGGTTGAGGTCCTTGCGGTTGTTTCCTCTTATGTGGGGCTTCAGCTGTGTTGCGAGCCCTATTTTGTTCCCCAGCTGTGCGGAGCAGCCATGCTGTGTGCCGTAGCTGGGCTGATGCGTCCTCTAGGCGGTCTCTTTGGTGACGCCTTGATTCACAACCCTTGGCGGAGTTCTCTGAGAGGAAGCACGTGTGTCATGAGGCATGCCCTCTCATTGCTCCCACAGACATTCTGAGTTGCCTAGAGGGGGCCCAGCATTCTCCCAGCAGGGACACTGTGCCCCTTTCTCTTGGGAGATTGCATATATTAGATCTCCATTTTGCTGCCCTTGTTTCTTCCTTGGTTAATATTTCCGGGAAGCAAACAATTTTTTGTTACGTAGAGTGGACTGCAGCACCTGTGTTTTCCCCTCCAGATCAGTCTAGATGTGTCTTCCATTACCTCTTCATGGTCCTTTGGTCCTGCCAGATCATCTGAGAGTGAGCCTGGTTGATGTGGGGGATGTGTGCCATTGCCCCGAAAGAAGGGAGTGTTGTGCAGGCGATGGGCAGCTCCCCCAGGTTCACTGTTTGTGGCACTGGACACACGGTGGAATGCAATGTTCCCTTTGATGGATCCAAGCACCGAGTTTGCATCTGTGCGGTGCGCCGCGGGGGGTGTTATGTCATCCTCTTTTTCTCTGGTCTGTTGAGGTGGTGGTGGTGTCTTGCCTGATGTTCCTGCAAGCTTTGTGTGGATTCCAGGGGATGCTTGCACATATGCAGGGTGCACCATTCCAGAGGAGTGCTGATGAGCACAAAGGGTAGTTGGCACTGTGCTCCCCTCTCTTAGGTTGTCCTACAAGGGAAAATGTGTCACTGTGCCAGGTGTCATTCCTTGGAAGCCATGTTCAGGGCATGGGGTGCACGTTAGGTTGGGAAGGGCGGCGATTGGTTGAGGTGTGAGATGTTGGGCATTTGCTTCTCTTGTAGGGAGGGTTGCTGTGTGCTTGTCCTGCGTGATGTTGGCCTATGGGCTCCTTGGGTAAGACAGAGAGCGAGTTGCCCCGCCCTTTGTGGTGCCCTCAGGGTTTTGGGAGCAGGGTAGTCCCCAATTGTTGCCACAAATTGTGTGTGCCTGAGCTGTGATTCCACAGGGCAGTTGGTTAGCCTCGCCTTGGGCTTCGTGTTTCCCAGTGATGAGGGAGGCCCTTGTGCTGAGCATCGGAGTGTGTGTCGTCTCATTGCATCCCTTCATGGGTTGCTTTATGTTTTTTTGGGGTGGCGATGTGGGATCCACCTGTCCCTGGCTTGATTTTGCGCCTCAGCCTCTGGACAAGAGCACCGTTGGTGTATTTGTCTCAGGCTCAAGAGATCACTCATAGCGCCTGAGCACAGCCCTGTCGTTTCTTGGAGTGCAGGTCAGTGGCGCAGGGGACGAGGGAAGGGTAGCGATGTGTGGGCTGTGACTGATTATGGAGTTGCCCCCTTCACTGCGGTCACCAGAGTGAAGGGATGTCTGGTTGAGCGCTGTCTTCTCTGTGCGAGAGGTGTGTGTTGCTCTTAACAAACATCCTCGATGTCGATGCTATGCATTCGTGGCCGTCGGCCTTTTCAACTCTCAATGCGGCGGTGCTGGATTTGCGAATTCCTTTCGGTCGCCTGTCTGTGAGCTGCGCCTTCCCTCACAGAATCTTCTTAGTTCTTTCGCTTTTCTACTCGTGATTTTCTTTTGTTATCCTTTGCTGCCATCTTGTGGCCAGTCTCAGAATTGCTGTTCTTGGGCTTTTTTTGGCGAGTGGAGTTTATTTCTTATCCTCTGCTGCCATCTTGTGGCTATTAGTGGAATAGTAGCTGATTTAGAATTAACTTTTTGGGAATTGTGTTTGGGTGTGATTTGTGTTCACTGTCTTCTGTCTGTTTCCTGGCCTTCTATCGGGTCACTGTTTTTCATCACTTCTGCTTCGGATCGCAAGGATTGGTTCCTTTGTGTTCTGAAAGACGATTTATTAGCGTTGTGTTACATTGGATTCTGTGTGAGCTGGTGTTTTTGTAGAAGCGGATTCGATGTGCATCAGTCTCTGCTTCTGCCTGATCTTCCGTTAGCGGCTGGCAGTGCATTTTCTTCCTGTTCGCTGTTATAGCGCAATGTGCACTGACTGAGGTGCTGTTCCTGCTGTTTCCCTTTCTCTGTGCCTTTTCCTTGTGCATCTTGCTCTTTTATCCCGCCTGTGCTTTTATTGCTTTTCAGCTGCTCTAGGGTGTGTGAATTACTCCATACATGCAGCATTTTCTTTCCCTTTTGGTTTGCATGTTTTCCCTTAGCATGTTTTCCTTTCAGTTATTTATAGGCAGCAAGGGGCAGGTGGAGAGGCTGAAATATGGATGGTCTTGGTGCACTTCATGGTTTCCTCCTTCACGGCTCTACATGCGGGGAAATGCTTTCCCTCCTTCAGGGCACATGCAGTGAAGTAGATACGGACTTATGTGCCATAGTTGAGTTCTCAGGATGTGGCTGTCTCCAATGAGGTTGGTCTTTTAGGGAAATGCGCAGGGCATTTACCGTTCCACGTGGTCTGTCTCTACAATCCTGGTTTTCCTTCTCTTGTGTAACTTGTTCCACTCTGTCTTTGCTGTCCTCATGTTTTCATGGCAGTGAGTGCCTTTGCAAAATGCTTGCAGTTCACTGTTCTTTCCATTCTCTACTTTTTTGCCCTGATTTGTTCATGCTTTTGAGCCTGCCTCAAAGTTTCCTGTGGTCTGGCATTTCATCTTAGCATTTGGTGCTCTGCTAATATGTGTGTTCCATTGCTATGCGCTGGCAAGTGTCTGGTTCCCTGTTGGCGTGTGTTTGCGGCAGAATTCATTCCTGTGTGTCTTATTCCTTTATGTCCTCATGTCAACTGTTCTCGACTTGGCGCTTGTTTTTGGCGTTGGCAATGAGCACTGTATGAGGGTGGGCTTCAGCTATCCTGTGGAAAGTTTTGTTTTTTTTTATGTTTTATTGATTTTCCACAGAGAGGAAGGGAGAGGGGCAGAAACTCATAAACATCGATGAAAGAGACATCCATCAGCCCCCTCCTGCACAGCCAACAATGGAGATGTGCCCACAAGCAAGGCACTTGCCCCCGGCTGGAATCTAACCTGGGACCTTTTAGTACAAGGGTCGGCGCTCTGCCCGCCGAGCCAAACCAGTCTCGGTGATAGTGTTGCTTTCTAAGAGGTGTGCTGTTGCTTGGCAGATAATCACTGAGGGTCCTATTTGACGTGTACGGAGACCTTTTCTTTGTGGGCGGTCCTCTGTATTTTGGGTGCATTGGCAGCCAGTGTTTGGTCCCTTGTTCTCGCTGACCTTCTCAATGTTGTGTTTCGTTTCTCATTTCCCCAGGTCTTTACTTAGGTCATCATTGCGTTGCTTGTGCCTCTGTTAAGGATGATTTGTTGGAGTATGCATGTGAAGGGCAGTAGCTATGTCTTTTTGTGTTGTGGCATGGATTTGCCTGCGTGCGGTGAAGGTTGCAGTACATCTTCCGTCTTCAGAAGGCATCGCCAGTGGTTGCTCACTTGCTTCCTGTAACATTATGTGGCAGTGTTGATGATGTGATCCCGTCTCTGTCATGGCATTGTATGTTTGGTTGCAGTTGCATAGCGGTGCCTGTGAGAGCTTTCTCCTTGTCGGTAGGTCCATTTCAGAAAGGTGAGGCTGCACTTGCTGTGCAATCAGAGATAGGCTTTCTTTTCCTACATGGAGTTTTAGACATTGTGCGTTTTCCTCTTCTTAAGATGTTTGCTTCTATGTGGTCAGTTCCTCCAAGGTGTTCCAGTTGAGGCTCATGCTGGTAGTTCTGAGCGATTGCATGGTGCATTGCCTCTGGCTATCATTTTGCTCTAGTATGAAATGGCAGCCTTGGCTGGCTCCGGAAATTTTATCCTTTGCATTGGTGTGGCTCTGAATAGCGCCGTATTTTATTGTCTTGCTTCACTGTGTTGTTTTTGACTTTCACCCTTTTATGTTTGCCTATGAGTGCTGAGAAGTGTTCGTGTGCTTTTGATGCACGATTGAAAACTTTAGTTTCTCATGCTGGCTGGCCGACATCCTTGACATGTGAGATGTCAAATGTGCAAGGCATCAGTAATGCTCTTGCTGTTCCTCTGATGACTGTTTCTCCTTCTGCCCTATGGTTTGTTCTAAGCTGTGTTTGCAGGGCTAGTGTTATGTGAGCCCGTTGAGTTGCCACTCTGTTATTCTGTCTCGTGATGTGTGGCTCAGCCATAATTGAGTCCTTCACATCTCTGTCTGTTATGCAAACCATTGCTTTGTGTGAGCTGTGAGGCAGCACGCAAGTGCTGAGCACTATCTTCAAGTGTTGTATGTCCTTTCAATTAGTGGTGTTTCTCAGTTCCCATTACATGCCTGCACATTGCTTTTCCATGGGCACTTTACTGTTCCGTGCCCACAGCAGTGCCACGCTTACTTCCAGCGCAGCATTGCTTGTCCCATGCATGCTGTTGCCAAGGTCCTTTGTGCTGTTGCACCCTAGCGGTTGCATTGCACCTCAGTGGCACCCTCATCGTTGCCCCGTGCTTTGCATATGAAGAACATTGTGTGGAGTGTAGTCTCCTCCCTTCTTGTCTGCTGTTTCTTATGGGATCCTCGGACCTCAGCAGCTGCTGCTGCTGCTGCAGAATAGTCTTATGTCACAGAGTGAGAGTGCTTTGGTGTGGAGCTGCGCAACGGAGCTCCGCTTCCCCGGCATTGATTTCTTGGTTGCTGGCTGGTGCCTTCCAGCAGCTGAATTGTGGCATTGCTTTGCTCCTTCATTTTGGTCTTTTCCCGTTTTTGCGTGTTTGTCTGTGTGTGACCAGAGAGTCACTTGTGTTTAGATCATTGCACGTTGTGCAGCGGTGCTGCTCATGTTCGCTGTAGTGTATCTGTGAGGATCCTGATGCCTTTTAAAATCGCCAATTGAACATAAGTTGTCTCCCGCCCTGTAGCTTCCCTGTGGTTTTGTTGCCCCTACCAAGATCTCTGAAATGCCTTTCCTTACACTTTCATGTTTGCGTGCACTGTGAACATTGTGATTGTTATCATCATCATTATTGGTTCTTTTTTGAGGAGCATGTGGGACTCTGTTCTTCTTTCAGGGGGATGGTGTGACATGTTTTTCGTTATGTGCTTCTTCAGGGTTGAGTTGAGTTGGCCGAGGCTTTTGCGCCTCATGTGGGACCTCATTACTGCTTCCCACGTAATTTTTTCGCTCAGCTGTGTGAAACATATGCAATGTCTCCTGTGACTGGCGTGCTAGGCTTTATGGGTGCTGTGCTTGGCAAGACATTCACTTCCATCGCGTGGCGGGTTTCCCTCTCAGGAAGTCCTTGAGCTCTTAATGCTCCCACATTCTTAGTCAACTAGGGAGAGCCCAGCAGTCGCCAAGCAGAGGGAGAGTGTGCCCCTTCCTTTTCTGAGATTGCAGATTTCTGCAGTCCTTTTTTAAGCCCTGGTTCTTCCCTTTCTTAACTTTTAGGAAATCAGCAGTTATTTCTCATCTTGAATAAACTGCGGAGACCTATATTTCCCCTCAAGATTAGCTTCGGTGTTCCATCCAGTGCACTTTTGTGGTGCTTGCACCGTGCCCTCCCTTACATGTCACTCTCCAATTGACTGGTGTGAGGGAGGTTCAGCATTCTCTGAGGAGAAAGGGGATGTCGCAGCAGCAGTGGGGAACTCACTCAGGTTCACTGGATGCTGCACCGGCCAAAATGCAAAGTGAGATGCGCTCTTTAATTTGCCCAAGTACGGTGTCCCAGTCCACACAGTGCTCCTGGGGCAAATGCTATGTTCCCCCCCTTTTTCTGCTGTGTCGAGATGGCTGTGGAATCTTACCTGATGTTCCTTAAAGTCCCAGTGTTTTTCCCAACTGTTCTTTGTGCATGTCTATGGCAGCTTTTTACAGAGGAATGTTGGCATGCAGAATGGGAAGTTTGTGCCGTGTTCCCCTCTTTAAGGTTGTCCTGGCAGGGAAAATGCGTCCGTGGTCTAGGTGGATTTAATAGGGATTGTTGTGCAGTGTGTAGAGGCCAGCAATTGGCTGAAGAGTGAGTGTCACTATGTATGTGCATTCACTTCTTTTGCAGGCAGGGGTTCTGCATGCTTGGGCTGTCCCATGTTTGCCTATGGGCTCCATAGGCATGATATTCAGCGAGTCCATGCATGGCCTTTGTGGTCCTCTCACAGTTCTTGAGGAAGGGCACTCCACACTTGCCACGACAGGTTGTGTATTGCTTGCTCATCTTTGTCTTGGCAGGTATGGAGGGGGGCCCTTGTGCTGAGTCTTGGAATGTGCCCCGTGTGATTGCATGCCTCCATGGGTAGCTCTATCCTTTTCTGCAGTCATTTTCATTGATGTGGGGTCCACATATCCTCTGTCTGATTTTGTGGACAGGGTCTGCAGAATCTTGCCCTTGTTGGTTGCGTTTGAGTTGGGCTCCTGAAGGCACACATTGCGCATGAGCACAGACCTGTTGTTTCTCGGTGAGGACGTGAGTGGCAGAGGGGATGTGGGAAGGGTAGTTGTGTGCGGCTGTGACTCCTTCTTCTGTGGGTCCCCAGCTTCGCTGGGGTGACCAGTGAGTGAGTGTCTGTTCGACCTTCGTTTGGTAGTTGCGAGTTGTGTGCGTTGCGTTCCGCAGGCATACAAGAGCTCGTTGGCAGGCATTAGTGGCCATCGGCCCTTTCTGGACTCCTGTGTGTTGCTGGGTTTGTGGATTCCTTTTGGTTTTCGGCCTGTGAAGCGAGCCTTCCCTCGAAGATGCTTCGGTGCATTTTGGCCTCTGCTCTTGAAAATCAGTGTTTGTCCTGTGCTGCCATCTTGTGGCCACTTTAGGAATTGCAGTCTCTTTGCATTTTTGACGTGTTTATTTCATTTCTGATCCTTTGCTGCCGTCTTGTGGCCATTGTTGGGATGGCACCCGATTTCGGAAAAGCTTTTTGGTAGCGGTGTTACGGTGCCGTTCCGGTTTGCAGTAATGCTTTGTGTGCGTTTTTGGCTTTCTACCGGGTCGTTCTTTTTTCCTCATTTTCCTTTCTTATTTCCGGTATTGAGATTGATTTCTTCTGTGTCTTGAGAGACGATTTTTTCGCGGTGAGGTACTTTACATGCTGTGTGAGCTGTTCTTTCAGAGAAGCTGATTTGGAGCGCCTTGGATTTGTGTTGCCGCCTGCTCTTTAGTTTTTTTGGGGGGGAAGGCATTGTTTTTCTGTTATTTTTGATAGCTCAATGTACACTGAGGTGTGAGACTGTTGTTGGTGCTGCTTCCCTTTCTCTGTGCCTTTACTTTCTCTTGCGTGCTTTTAGGTCCTGTAAGTGTTTTTTCCTCCTTTCATATGCTGTAGGGTCTATGCATGCATGCGTGCATGTAGGCCTGCCTGCACTTTCTTTCCCTTTGGGTGGACATGTCTTCCTTTTGCATGTTTTCCGTATAATTCTTTATAGGAAGGAAGGGGCAAGGAAATAGACGGGAAAATGGATGGTAGTGATGCGTTTCATACCTGCCTCCTGCATTGCTGTTCCAACAGGCATGTGCTCTCCGTCCCCCAAGTTACATGTTCTGGAAGTGATTAGGATCGACCTGCCGCCCTTATGTCCTCAGGTTGCTCCTGTGGCCTTACAGGTCAGCCTGTTAGTGCTGCATGCTGGGCATTTCCCATTGCTGTTGGTCTGTTTGTGTCCTTACTTCTTTTCCTTTTGCTGCCAGACTCTTGCCATTCTGTCTTGCGTGCCCTTCTTTTTGCAACGCAGTGTGTTTTTCCAAGGAATGATCACAGTTCTTTGTTTTTCAGGTTTGTGCCTTTTCTTCCCTGATGTCTTCTTGCCGCTGCTGCTGCTGCCGCCTCCATATTTCCTTTCGGCCTGCCTTTCAAAGCTAGTGTTTTCTGTGTGTTCCGTTCCTATGTCCTGTTCACTGCTGTGCGCTGTGCAGTGTCAGGTTTCCGGTTTGGCGTGCGCTTCTGGTACAGTTTCTTTGCTGTGCGCTGTGCAGTGTCAGGTTTCCGGTTTGGCGTGCGCTTCTGGTACAGTTTCTTGCTGTGTTTGTTATTCTCTTAAGGTTTGCTGTCATCCAATGGTCCAGGGTTCTGTGTTACATGGATGCAGGCGTCTCCTTTGTGGGTGTTGTTCTTCATTGTGGGTGCTTGCATTGGCATCGAGTGCTCGATCATGCGGTGCCAATGACTTTTTCCTTGGTTGGAGAGGTTTAGCGTTTCTGCCGGTCTTTAAGGAGGTCTTCATTGTTCTGTTAGTGCCGCTGTTGCCGTCTGTTCATTGTAGTGTGCATATGCCGAGCAGTGCGTATGTCATGTGTGCTGTGGTCTGGATTTCTCTGCTTTTGGTGTGCGTTGCAGCATGTGTTTGCAGTTCGCAGGGAGGCATGAGCAAGTGTGCTTCCTGGCTAGTGATGTTGCACTGTTTTCACTTGCCTGGCCTCTCCGTGATGACATGGTATGGTTGCATGTAGTTGTGTGCCGGTGGATGTGACTGATTTCTCTTTGGTGCCAGGTGAGCTTGGGAAAGCAGAAGGTGCGCTTGCTGTGCAATGTGAGATGGGTTATTTTATCCTGTGCGGACTGTGATTCATTTTGTATTTGCTTTTTTTCAGGACGTTTGCTTTTGCGTGGGCAGTTTGTGTAGGGTGTTTTCGTTTGCTTTCAGTTGTGATTGATGTGGAGACTCGTGCTGGCAGCCACAGGCCTGTTTATTCCGCTTTTGTGTGAGAACAGAGTTCCTCTAGCTATCATTTCACCTTTGCCTGCCATGGCTTTGGATTTGTCTTGTTTACTTTGGCGCTGCTCTGGAGATCACCTTATGTTAATGCGTCTGTTCAGTCTCTTATTTTTGCCTGGCCATCATTGGTGTGCAGTGTTCCTGTGGTTTGTCTGCTGAGTTGTGTGGTTCGGGTTATTATGCTGTTTTCCACATTTCCTTGACATGTGAAAGGTCATATGTGCAAGGCATCCGCAATGCTGGTGGTGTTCCTCCGCCGGCTACTTTTGCTTGCGTCGTATGGTTTGTTCTCTTGCACGTGTGCAGGGCCAGGGGTCCTGTGTTTATGTGTTTGTTGCTTTGCTGGACTTGGTGGGTTTTTTTTTGCTAATGCTTTTTTCCCCCTCCAGGTTAGATATCTTTTGCTTAGAGTGGAGAGGGTGGGAGAAAGGAAGCAAGGAAGCCAGACTAGAGAAAAGGAGAAGGGGAGGGAGGCAGGGAGGGAAGGAGAGGGAGAGAAGGAAAGAGCCTAGGCAAATCGAGAATGGAAGGAATGAATAGGAGGGGAGGAGGGAGGAGAGAGGGTGTGTGGAGGTTACTATGGTGAGGGTGGCTGTGTGGGCTGTATCCTCTGAATGTCGCTCTGGCTTGGTTGCTTGAGAGTTAGCCAGTGTGCAGACATTTGTTCCGTGGCAGTCTGGTAGCGACTGCCTTTCAGGGTAACAATATGTATGGGAGGCCTGCTTAATGGTTAATTATGTAAGTGGGAGCTCAGTCAGTAGTTGTGTGTGACCGCTTCTAGTGTTGATGGATGTCTACCGGTGACCAGTGAGCCGGTAAGGAGCCGGCGTGGCTGGTCACGTGGTTTGGCAACGTGTTTGGCCACGTGGTCACATTTCTGCATGGTCGGTTACGTTGGGGGTCACAGCACGCATTTACGTGGCTG
>PVJN01059903.1:0-11723 GCA_004026805.1 Lasiurus borealis
GGGGGGGGGGGGAGGACCCAGGCCTGCAGGGGAAAGCAGTTGGGGGAGAACCAGGCCTACAGGGAGGGTAGTTAGGGGTGACAAGGCCTGTAGGGGAGCAGTTAGGCATCAATCAGGCTGGCAGGGGAGTTGTTAAGGGGTGATCAGGCTGGCAGGCAGAAGTGGTTAGGGACAATCAGGTAGACAGTCAGGCAAGCGGTTGGGAGCCAGCAGTCCTGTATTGTGAGAGGGATGTCTGACTGCCCGTTTAGGCCCCATCCTACTGGACAGTTGGACATCCCTCAAGGGGTCCCAGATTGGAGATGGTGCAGGATGGGCTAAGATACATACCCCACACCCATACACAAATTTTGTGCACTGGGCCTCTAGTTTTAAATATTGCCCTAATCAGACAAGGGCATCCTGATCAAATAAAGGATTTTTTAGGGGGCCCTTTTAATCCAGTAAATTTTCGTTTCCTTCCCTTCTTTACTCTGTGACAATTTAAACCCATTAGAAAACTCTAGAACATCTCTTTGATTTAGAAAGCATTTGTTCACATTCAGGTTGTTCATCTTTTATCTTGAAGCATGAATGGAAAGCTCTTGTGATTTTTTATAAGTATGGACACATGATGTCTCGGGTTATTCAGAAAGGCCAGTGCTTTCAGCAGTGAATGCTTGAACCCCAGCAAGGTAAACAATTTGCAAAGTCACAGAACTGTCCACGTCTACAGAAGTGGGAGATGGTTCTTTGTAACTCCATCAGTTGCTTCCAAATGATTAAGAGTTTGACCCAATTAGAAGAGAAAATTGCATTTTCTTCATGAACTATATGTACCTGAGAAAAGCAGAAATTCAAGTTCATTAAACATCCCTCTTAATCCCTGTCCTTTTCCAACCCTTCACCACAGGTCTTTAAAAGAGTCGCTGAAACTTAATTCTACTTAATTGTTTCTAAATAATTTTTCGTCACAGAGGAATGCCTGACTTGGAATCTTGGGAGCTCCTCTCTCACTGCTCCATCAGGCCATTTGCACAGAAATTGAGTGAGAGATCTGGTTTTAAGTGTCCTAACTTGGTCACTTAACTGTGCCATCTTCCTTAGTCATAAGTATTTTCCTCAGTTTTCTCCTTGGAAAATAGGTAAACTAACTCTTCATTGAATGAATAAATGCTTGGCTAATTCATAGGATATGTGTGAGGAGTAAAATAATATATGTGAAAGTGTTGTGTAAAATGCAAAGCCCTAAGAAATTATTTATCATATAAATAGTAGTTGTTCAAATAGAAGTCTTGCAGATGTGGGCTGGCTTGCTTGGTCTTTGAGAATCATTCTTCAGTTCCAGTTTGTGCAAGACAGTATAGTTGTATGCATGTCACTGAAGACAGAATATTACTAGCACTCCCTTTCCCTCTTAAAAGTGCCCCAGTTTGGGTAGTCACTGTACTTTTTAATCATCATAGATTGGAGTAACTTTCAGCTGCAAGTTACTTTTGCCAAAGTTCTATTTTCTCTTAAAACTTTTCCTTCTGAGAATCAGTAACTTAATTTTATTCTGACAATGTTAGGTCTATTGGGAAACAATGCGGGATGGTCATAAAGTTACATTATTTTGCTATGTTCAGTGAGTGAATGAATTTACTGAGACTTACCATGTGCGAGGCGCCATACTAACATTGGTACAGAATTATTTTATTTAATCCTTACAAGGATGTGAGATCCGTTCTATTGTGTCTTTATTTTAGAGGTAATAAGTAAAGACCCATGGAACCCATGTCATAGCTTGAAAGTTAGAGAAGTGACTAAGTAGCTCCGAGAGTGAGTGACAGTTCAGGAACTGAACTCAACCTATCTGCCTGCAGGCTGGGTTCTCATATCAATTGGTGAATAGGTCTATTCAGAATAACTGTCCTGGGGATCCTATTTGTTATTAAGGAACAGATATTTAAAGCATAAAAATAATACAAGTTCAGTAGCCTAGGAACATAAAACATATATACATATTGTTTGAGGAAAATAACCAAGAGGCTACAGTTGTGTTATGTTTCTACATAATTGTTTGCCATCTGTCTTCTGATTTTATTTTATTATTTCTTGTTTTTATTGAGATATAATTGATATGTAGCACTGTGTAAGTTTAAGGTGTACAACATAATGACTTATATATATTAGGAAATGATTACCACAATACATTTAGTGAACTTTCATCATCTTATATACCAGGTATCAAAAAAATGTATATACAATTTTGAAAATGATACGTATTTTAATAAGCACTGCCTTTATAATTACTCAAAGTGTATGTATATGTTTATTGGGACACCCTATAGATATATATTAAAAAAAAACAACACAGGATCTTTTTCCCTGTGATGGAACCCTTAGGATTTACTCTCCTTTGTAATGTTTTTATATTGATTGATTTGAGGGAGAAAGAGAAACATCAATTTGTTGTTCCACTTATTTATGCATTTGTTGGTTGATTCTTGTATGTGTCCTGACCAGGTATCAAGCATGCAATCCTGGAATATCAGGATGATGCTCTAACCAACTGAGCTACCCAGCCAGGGCTCTAATGTTTTTGAATAGGAGAAAGAAGCTAGGAAATCCTCAAAAAAATCTAGCAAAGTCTATCTCTGAGAGTATAGTCGTATGTACAAATTGTAAGATGTAGCATTATATTATTTATCACAAGTTTACTGGATAAAAAGATACTCATTTGCATATATAATCATTTTATTTTTTAAAAAATATGTTCTTCCATGTTTTTTATCTCATTTTCAGACCCTCCACCTGTGCTGCGGGTTGATGACCGGATGCGACTGGCCCGGGAGCGGCGTGAGGAACGGGAAAAGCAGCTAGGTACTCTATCCCTCGCTTGGTCTTTCAGGAACACTGTTGTTGAAATGGTACTTTCTTTCCTCTAGAGTAATGGACACTTAACATTAAGCAAGTGGGCATCACTATAATGCTCATGCTCTCTAGCATGCCTTTATGAGTTTTGCAAATTAATTGTGAAACAGAATTTAGTATGTGATATAAACATAGAACCAGGTTTTCAGCGAAGGTCAGGTCTGGCCCAGGATTAAGGTCATTTGCACATCTTCTATTGTAATCACAGTTTAATGTGACACTGGGGGAAATGTATTATGAGATTCGTGATGGCTCAGCTTACATTTTACAATTCAAAAAATGCAAGGACAGTAAGCTTATGGTTCTTTTTCATGGGAACGGTTATGAGACTGGACACTGCTAGGGGACCCTTGCTGCTTTCCATCTTAAAATAATGCTGCTGTTGAATTTATAGACAGATGCTGCCACTTTGCTGCCAGGAAAAGCACAAGATCTCATGCTGAAGGTTCTGATTTTTCTTTTGTTATCTGAATCCCTTGTGAAAGATCAGCAACTGCAGTATTTTGCCATATAATCACCTAGAGAGCTGGGTCCCAGGACTAGCTTACCAGGAAGCCAAGATCAGAGCACTCAGCAATCATGATCATTGTCTTCCAGAACATTGAGCAAGGATGCTGGTACCCACACCTTCTTTACTTTGCAGTCCATTATGCGAAGTTACTAAAACAGGGTCCTCACTTTGTATATTGAGAAGATGAATTGCCTGGTCAGTATGTCTGTTTCTGAAGTGTCTGGGTATTTTAAGACTAGGGATGACTTAGGTTGCCAAAATCTTTCTATTTTATAAGAGTTCATGTTTCAATTGGGAAACCCAGCCCTTGTATCCCATCTTTTTTTTAAATTCTTATTCAAGAACCCAAATTTGTGAAATTCCCTAGAATATGGTTTCAAAGTGTATTGGCATTATTTACGTTCTCTGAACACAGGCCTCTTTCTCTGCCTTGCTGTAATGATCACATGAAGTCATTCCTTTTGCTGCCAACGTTTTTTCAACACAAATTTCCAACGACTTGCTGGAAGTGAACAACTCTCCTATTTTCTGTGCCTAGAGTTTTGGCCCTGTCTTGAAGTCCCCTGTTCTGCAGGTTGGTAGGTTCCTAAAGAGTAGGGCTGTCTGTGGACTGTGCCCACTGCCCCTGGTCAAGTTTGGTTTGACAGATGGACTAGAACGGAGAAAGAGGGAAAAGGCAGAGTTACTGAAGCAGGAAGAGACTCCAGATGAGCAAAAAGAACAAACTGATGACTGCCTTGGGTGGCTGGTATTTGCGCTCTGGTTTTGGATCCATCCAAGTATTAGCAAGTATTAGCACTTGTACCCTTCATCTCCACTTTCCACCCCATTCCAGTGGGACCCGGTCCTACACTATCAAATGTCCCTTTAGAATTGTGGATTCATGTCTGCTTCAGTGGAAGTAGCTCAACAGCATCAGCCTACCCCTTTATTACTTAAATCCCATCGTGGGTTAGCTTTTACACATTGAGTCATACCTTTCGCTTTGGTTTCTTTGTCTTTCAAAGCCATACATTATTATTTTGTAGAAAGCATGAATATGCTAGATAAACAAAAATGATTTCACTTCTTTTTTTTTTAATATAGTTTATTGATTTTTTACAGAGAGGAAGGGAGAGAGATAGAAAGTCAGAAACATCGATGAGAGAGAGAGACATCGATCAGCTGCCTCCTGCACGCCCCACAGTAGAGATGTGCCCGCAAGCAAGGTACATGCAGCCGACCAGAATCGAACCCAGGACCTTTCAGTCCACAAGCTGACGCTCTATCCACTGAGCCAAACCATTCTCAGCTGATTTCACTTCTTATACTATAAAGTTATAAGACTCATGGCTTTGAGCCTGCAAATGCTCCCTACAGATTGCCTACCTTTATTAAATGGCTAGCTTTTTTTCTTAAGATTTAGTCCCATATTTCAATTCATATCAGTGGTACAGAACATGACTCATTAACTTATATATTCAGAACTTTTATTTGTCAGGTATTGTGTTAAAAAGGTGAGTTAAGGTGGAGACCCAGCCCTCAAGGGCTAGAGCAGTGCAGTGAGGAAGCAGATGGACACAAAGCGATTATAATACAGGCTGGTATTGAAGGGGTATGCAAAGGGTGCTTCTGAGATTAGCCCAGCCTGGGAATGTCAGGTGCCACCTGAGCTTCCAACTAGAGGGTGAGCAGAGTCATCCAGGGAGACAGAATAGGCAGGGACTGGGGGCAGTGATGCAAAGACAGGTGCGAAGAAGGCATTTGGTAACAGATCCACCATGCTCCTCAGATTATTATATGGGTCAAAGTAATGTCAGATTATTAGCCTAATATCACAATTTTACTTGTTTGGTAAACTATCAAGTGTTTCTCTTTCTTCTTAACACTGCCAAGTTAAATATATAGTTTTCCTTAATTCTGATCTCATCTCTTTTGTTGTTGTTAACAATCCTAATGTTAATGAAATAGATAAATTCTAATTTTTTATTTGCACTAGTTACATTGTATTTTTAAATTTTGTAAGTGTCTTTTTGCTTATTCTTTTCCACTTAAGCCATCAGAATAAAAACTAAGTCCTGAGAGGCTCCCTGAATCTTCATAAATATACAAGTAAAAACTTCAGTGCATTTGTAAAGAGCCATGTAAAGTCTAGCATCTAATTTAAGCTGTGCCTTTGAATGCATAAGGCCGATTTCTAAAAAATCTTTAGCACTAAAAGAAAATCTAAGGGCACACCTGATGAATTACCCATAGCTGAGCTTTGCAGAAGCTATGGGAGCAGTTGAATTTTTTTTTTTTAAAGTGGGTGACAGATGCCTGTCACTGAATAGCAGATCTTTGGACTGTGCATTTTTGAAAACAAAAAATAGTTGGTAACATCAGTATTACAAAGCTTTCAAATTTTAAGCTTTCCAAGTTTAAAAAAAAAGGGGGAGGGGGAGGGGTGCTGGGATCCATTCCAAAAATTCCAACAAAGCAAAATTTAAAGTGATTGGCCAGTGAAACTGATGATTCACTGTTGGATGTAGGTTGAAATTAACATTGAAAGATTCTTTTAATCCACAGTTTTTAAAAAAACAAGGTAGAGAGAATAATGGTCTTTTTGTTTTGTTTGTTTTTTTTGGTGGCATATCATGTTTGTACTGATTGCAAATGGGAGGCCCTATTAATGACTTTCTGTGTGTTAAACCTCTGAGTCATGCTTCAATGCTTTTATGGTAGGATTATGTCATGTGGCCAGCTCTTTCTACATTATCTTTCCATTTATCACATAAAATCAGGCATAAATCTTCATGCTTGGGATTGCTCTCTCTCTGTCTGGTTGAATATTTGAACACTGAAACCATTAATTTTCTGCCTTAAAAGAATTATAAATGAAGGAATTGCACAACCATTCTATTCTATCTGAATCTATTCAGACCATTTCTTCAAACTTCTCCCTCTCGACATCTGCATCTTTTTTGCCATCCCTCTTCTAAACTTTAATTTTGTTTTTTCCTAGGGAGGAAAATCTTACTTGTTCAAATGGTTTCAACATCTCCATCTACTCATAAAGCAGCCAATGTATTCCTATTATCTGAAACTCACCTTCTGTACAACTAACTTGTTCATCAACTTTCACTCCAAAATTTACTGCTTTGGGTCATTTCTCTGTTCTGATCAATTGCACCAGTATTTTCGGGGGCCCCCAAAATTACTCCTTTTAGCTATTTTTGATACTTCTGGTGTCGCTAGAGGAACTAGTATCATTCTAATTGTGCTAGTATTAGGGATTTTTGAAGACTAAAACGTTCTCTCTTCCTTGGTGACTCAATGCTGTGCACTGACTAGTCTCCACACTGTTGAGCCACTTATAGCTACCAGTGGTCAACCTGGATTCAGCCTAGTCCTCTAGCTCAGACTGCAGCTCTCTCTACCTCAGTAAGTGCAAATTGCCATCTTCTTTTATCCCTAATCCATTTATTCATAAGACTAGCTTCCTCTGGCTTCAGCATAAATCTCAGATCCATGCCTTTAAATTCGCTGCTTCTGCTATCATCCTTGTCCAGGCCTTAATACATTTATATCTCGGTCACCAAATCTATCTAATTGATGTACTTCATCAGTCCAGCTCTGTCACAGTTAGTAGCAGTCTTTCTTTTTGACACCTTCTCAGTCTTCATTATCTTTCACCTTTTTATATTCTGCTGAACTTTTTCTAGTTAGATTTTATGGACCTCCATGGCTGTTTGTATTTTAAGCTTTTAAAGAGTATGAACATTGCTTTCCAATTCTTTGTATGCTAACATGTGGCACAGTGCTAAATATAAACAGATGTGTAATAAATATTTACTGACTTTCTTAATCTTTACTGATTTTAACCCTAATTTTTACTATTCACTTCCTTCTGCTTACACTGGGCTTTTCTTGTTGCTCTCTTTCTAGATCTTTTAGATATAGGATTAGGTATTTTATTACCAATGTTTCTTGTTTTTTTGCAGTAGGCTTGTAGAGCTATGAACTTCCCTCTCAAGACTGCTTTCACTTATGTCCCATAGATTTTGGATTGTTGTGTTAACCCTAGTTTTTAATTAAGTACTAATATTAATATTACATTAAAATTATTCATGAACAGTAATATCAATGTTTATTAAGCAGTGTTCTAAATACTTCACTATGTATTACCACATTTAGTAGCAAATTAACACAGTGGTTGAACTTTTTATTATGTGGGCTTATCAAATAATGTAATTTATTTAATACAATGTCACTTATTTTTAGCTTAAGGAAGGAACTGAAAGAATCTAGGAAAATTGAGTATTTAATAGACCCTCTTTTCTTTCTGCCATATCAGCTATGTAAGCATGTTTTTAATTTGTACGGAGTCACCAAGATCCCTGTTAAAATTCCTCAGCAAGTAATGATATTGTCATGTTAAAAGTCCTCAAATATGGTGATGGTGTTAAGTGAAACTGATCCCTGTGCCCTCCATGCTGGCAGTGGACTTCCTGAGTTTGCAGAGCTGGGCACGTATGCAACCCTCATGTGAAGGAACGGTTAGACTACTTCCTCACTCAAGTCCGATGCAGGAGAGCCAAGTGCCTGCTCCATTTGACACAGTGAGAGGGCAAAATGCAAGCAGTTTTTGACAACTTTTTGAGAAAATTTCATTGAATTGATCATTTGTCAGCCTTTGAGTCCACTGAGTACATAATTCTATCTGTGTGAACTAGGAATAGATCCTAGTTACCAATTTTTCTTCAAAAACATTTATGAGGATCAGAACATGTAGAATTTGTATAGCAGTATAATTTTTTATTCTACGTAGCTTAAAGGAAAACTAACCATCACCACTCTTATTTTTGTTTTTTAGCAATTTCATGCTATTGTAGGTTACTTAACTTGTTCAATAAATATTTAATGTATTTAATGTGTGGTTACTATTGAGCCAGGACCAGGAATATTGAAGTGAAAAGATCAACCTTCTGGAACTTACATTGCTGTATCCCAGCTGGAATGCTTCCACCTGCATAGCTCATTCCCTCTCCTCCTTCAGGTGTGGTTTAAATGCCATCTTTTCGGAAAGGCCTTTCCTTACTCAGACTTCACACTAGCACTCTCTATTTTTCAACAGTGTCAACGTCTAAGCATGTACATATTCCATATACATCTGTCTACCCCCACTGGAATATAAGCTCCATAAGAAAAAGGACTGCCATTATTTTATTTCTATACCTTGTACCGAGAACACATAGTCAGGTCTAACAATTACTTGTTGGATGTTAAATGCATAGTAAGTCTGTGCACTTGAATTAAGTATAGACGAATGCAGCAGGTGCACTGCAATTTAGTTAAGACATTGCCCAATTATCAGGTAATACCTGTCTTTATAATTGTTAAGTCAAACAGGTCTTGAATTCTTATTCTTTTTTTTAAAAAATGTATTGATTTTTTTTTACAGAGAGAAAGGGAGAGGGATAGAGAGTTAGAAACATCATGAGAGAGAAACATCGATTAGCTGCTTCCTGCACACTCCCTACTGGAGATGTGCCCGCAATCAAGGTACATGCCCTTGACCGGAATCGAACCTGGAATCCTTTAGTCCTCAGGCCGACACTTTATCCACTGAGCCAATCCGGTTAGGGCTTGAGTTCTTATTCTTAAACAAGTCTTATATTCTTAATCGTAGAGGAACAAATATGCAAAGGTAATCTATCAAATAGTTATGTCTTAAAACTGCTTGTTCTTCATATATGTTATTATAAAAGCAATAGTCCTATAGTATGCTGACAAAACTCAAGAGAATATTAAAGGAATGTTTACCACACAGATAGTCTTCTGTGTTTAGAGAGATTCAAGGTTTCCCTTTCGGAAGGTGATACAAAGTATTGATGTCATTAGAGTCACATTCCCTATAGGACTTTCAGGGATTCTATAAAATCAAAGGATTGTGTGATTGACTCATATAGCTCATGATGAAAATTTTGAGCTAATAAATTTTGTCATTCAGTTAATTTATATTGAATTTTATAGCTAAGTTCAAAGCTATAAAAGATGTATCATAATATATTAGAAATAACAATAAGATAATAGAAAAGGATTTTGACCTTCAAACATACATCAATTAAATTATATTTGAGTTTTGTTTTTCTTTTCTCAGATAATCTCACCAGATTTCCTTGTCATTTCAGTCACAGCCTTTTTACTTTGCCTTTTTTTTTTCCTTTCTAATGTCAATGGGTTGTCAAGTCAGGAACAGGTGCATATTAATAATAAGAGTGTAGAGAAGAAATAAATGATCGTTTTAATCTGACTTTGAATATTTATCTCAAAAATGTTGATAGGGAAGTTAGGGTTAATTAATAAGTAGCCAGTAATGCTGATTACAGTCATAAACGGCACTGCCCTTGATTTCATACTTCACATTATTTGATTAGGACAGTAATTGCTTTTGGCAGAACCCACACCAAAAATAAAAACAAATAAATAAATAAACAAAAATGGGTGGGCTTTGGGAAAGCAGCCTTTCTTTTCCAAATTTATACTGGATAAAACTTGGGCAGATCTAAGGTCCATCTTGGCATCTGGTCTCCTGAAGTTATCACTTAATGAATGTATGACACAAACGCTCCTAAGGCTGTCAGGCAGGTTATAAGCATCTAAGGGATCTGAATACACGATAGTGGGAGGGATATGGACATCAGCACATACCAAAGGAGCTATATCATGAGTTAAGCTCAGGGCTGAAAAGAATAAATGCTTGTTATGGGATGAGTTAGGTAACTCAGAGGCTGAAGCTTTAACATAAAATGAATCATCGTGACTAAGCAGACATTGTTTCTTTCAAATTTACTTTGCCTTGAAGGCTGAAAGATCTAAAATCTGAAAAGTAAAGTGTCTTAGAAATAGATGATGAAGAAGACTAAGAGTGACAGTAGGAGATTGGGATCTTCCCAATGGATGACCAACTTGTCCCAATTTAGAGGAGGAGCTTTCGTCATAAGGAGGTGTTCCAAATCATGTCTTTCAGTATAATGGCTCATTGTGTGCTTCGAGAGTCTGACAGTCCAGAGTTTGAATTCCAGTTCCACCACTGGCTTATTGTGAGATGTCAGGCAGGTTACTTCACCTCTCTGTGTCCCAGACTTCTCATAATAAAATGTTTAATAGCAGTGTCTACCTCATAGAGTGGCTGTGAAGATAATACCTGTAAATCATGTGGGTGTCAGAACAAAGTCAGAAGGGAGGACATATCACCATGATGATGGTAGCTCTGAAGTTAAGAAGGTTTGACACTGTGTGGCTCTCTTATCTCCAAGTCCTTCAGCCCATTGTGTAAGGAAAGTCTTCCACAGGTGTACTCCCCTGTCCAGCACCTCAGTCCCATTAGCCTCCAGGGGAGAAGATTGAGAGAAGATACAAAGTTTTAGAGATAATTCTGGTGTAAAACGATAGGGTCACTTGTTTAGATGTGTTGGGTTATGTTGAAGCATCCACGAAGGAAAATTTTTGTTTAAAAAACTGCTATGTTGAGATGTAATTGATTTTATGAGGGAGAAATTGAGAAGGACCTTTTGTAGAGCATTTGGAGGTTAAGTGAATTTGTTATCAATATAGAAAACAGCAGGTTCTGGTTTGAGGTAGGGATGAATATGCGGATAGTACAGCTATGTGATGGATCTGACTGGGAAATTCAAGTGGAAATTTTAGGGAATCAGATGTGACTCTGGAGGAAGTATTGTGTGGTACCTGAGAGTACAGGCTTTGGAATCAGAGCTGAAGTAAAATTGCAATTCTTTTGGATTACCTGCTCTTGGGAGAGCTATTTAACTCCTTTGAGGTTTTTTCCCCCTCATTTGATCTTCAATTCCATTTTGTCTGGTAGTACTATTCCTACATTTATTTCATTGTTTTCACCTGCCTGGTAGTTATTTGCTCATTATTTTTATGCTTTTTTGACACTTTGTTGTAAGTTTAAAAAAAAAAACAACAAATAACTTCATATTTTGTTTTGGCCTGCTCTAAAAAATTTCAGTCGTAAGTAATAGGCTTGATTTTACTCCTTTTAGATTATTTTTTTAACTTTATTTTTTTCCTTTTTTATTGAAGAGGTAGCTTTAGTGGTAGGGGTTGGTTTGATACAAGCATTGAATGTCTGTGATTCCCCTTATTAATGTGAAAGTGGTGCTGTAATTTCTCCATACTACTGGTGATTACCTTTCTTTCTCATTTCTTGACTATTGAATAAAATTAATCAGTATTTCTTGCACAGATGCTCTTCTTATTTTTCCATTCCATAGCCCCCTCCCTAGGGTTAATGATGTAGTTTTGGCCATTAGATTCCTCCCCCCCCCCC
>PVJN01059904.1:0-11723 GCA_004026805.1 Lasiurus borealis
GGGGGTGAGCCTAGGCGGCCCGGAGGCCAGGGGCGAGGTGGGGATGCTGCCTCCTGGAGGCTGGGGCCGGGCGTGTTACCTGGAGCGAGGCGGCGGCACTTAGAGCCGCTGGGAGCCAGTTGGTGCCTGCTCTCAGGATTCCCGTTGGATCCCGCCTGGGCACCTCATGCTTTTCCTCTTCCCGGTGCCGGTGCGATGGGCCAGGGACCGGGCTTCAGGACGCAGGGGGCCCCGGAATCGGGGTCCTTGGCTGTTTCATGGAGACCAGCGGTTCTCAACCTGTGGGTCGCGACCCCTTTGGGGGTCGAAGGACCCTTTCACAGGGGTCACCTAAGACCATCGGAAAATGCAGATATTTACATCACGATGCATAACAGTAGCAAAATTTCGTGGTTGGGGATCACCACTACACGAGGAACTGTATGCAACCTTAGGAAGGTTGAGAACCACTGATGGAGACCTTTTGGCCACACTCCTGTGCCTAAGGCATCCCCATCTTCTCATCTCTTCTTCCGAGGTCCCCGGAGTGAGATTCGGATCTCCAAGCGGGATCTCTAAGGGGAAATCGGCCCGGCCTCCCTCAGGGGGTAGAGCCTAATTTTGAAACCACTCACAGCACTCTCTGATGAGGACTGTGCAAGGCAGGCAGGTGCGGAGCTGTGGGGGCAAACGCCAAGTTCAAAGGTAAGAACAAGAAAAAAGGCAGACATTGAAAGTGACAAAGGAGAACTTGCTGCTGAGCAGGATGCAGATGGAATACATACCGTCACAACCGTTTACACTTGGTATGGCCCGTGCACCGCTGGGGCCACATGCCAAGAACATGCCTAACATGTAGTAGGTGCTCAATAAATGCTCAGTAAATGAACACACCACTTACTGGGTGGTAAGCACTTTCCATGGACTGATGCACTTAATCCTCAGAAAATCCCGCACTTGGCTACTCTCATTAGCCCATTTCACACTTCAGTAAACTGAACCTTGAAGGGTTGATTCCAGGGCAGCAAAGTGATGGAACCAGAATTGGACCCAAGGCCACTCCAGAGGTTGGGCTCCAACCACTTTGGGACTGAGGTTCCCCTGCAGGACCTGGGCCCCCCTGCACACGGAAACCAGGGCGAAGCACAAGTCTTTGGGGGAGGGGGAGAAAAGCTAGCCATTGTCAGATCAGGTCCAGAGCTACATGCCCTTTGAGTCTTTCCTCACCTTACCTCCTAAGGCAGATATTCACATGTTACAGGCTACTTTAGGCCTCAAGTACTGTGTCATGACCTCATGGGACGTGTGAATCTAAATTCAAACCTCTATTTTCAGGCTCCCTCTGCCTTGGAAGCAGACCTCCCTTTACCTGAGGAATCTTGCTTCCTAACTCTGGAATTGAAGTCGTGCAATTTTCAGGAGACACGGGGAGACAAGAGACATGGGTCTAAAAGGGTGGAGAATGGTGTTCTGTGATCTGGTGTGCGGATCACTGAATTCCTGAAAATGGATATAATCAGCCCTGCTGACCTAAAAATAAAGGGGCCTTTCACAGTGAGGCACCAAGCATGTATTTGAAATCAATATGAATAGCTATTTGGGGCCACACTGACTCGGGCAGAAGCCCAGATAGTGTTCTGATTAGGACACAGGCAGTGAGTATTTATGAACAAGAGAAGGGGAGCAGTTACATCCAGAGAAGACA
Source organism: Lasiurus borealis (assembly GCA_004026805.1). NCBI lineage: Eukaryota > Metazoa > Chordata > Mammalia > Chiroptera > Vespertilionidae > Lasiurus > Lasiurus borealis. The sequence continues at coordinate 1,685 of PVJN01059904.1, forward strand.
GACGTTTCTATTAGTGCAGATAACATAGCATAGTGATGTTAATTCTAAACACATTTTTAAAAAAATTTCCAGTCCTGTACTCATCAGCTCACTTGTCATAACAACTTCCTTATCTTTGCAAACAGTTCTTTGGAATACGGCCGTTGCTTTAGGCTCAGTCCAAAGGTTATTTTATCATGTTTAACATTCCAAAGATTGGAGGCATCTGGCTCCATTTAAAAATGGCTCTGATCATAGTATTTTGACAGCCCTAAAATGTGTACTGCAGGTTTTAAAAGGAGACAGTGCCCCTGAAGGGCAGGTAGAGAAGCCTCAGAGAAGAGGAGGGTGTCTGGGGAGCATGTGGAGGCCCAGGGGTCCTAGGTTGTACAGGGGCACAGGAGAAGCATTGAATTGGGAGCACTGGACTGGAATGTCTGACAAATTATTTTGCCCCTGTGACTCAGTTTCCTACATTGGTATGAAAGATTAATGCAGCATGTGAGTGCTCAGAGGGCCTGGCACAGAATGGTGTTCAAGAAGTTTTAGCTACTAGTATTGCTGCTGTTCCAAATGACTAACATCCTCAGTGTTAAAAAAAAATGCTGATAAAGCATTGCAGAGGACAAGCCGTAGAAAATGGACAAAGGTATGAAAAGACAATTCTCAGAGGCACCACGAGTGTCCCAAAGCATGCAAAGCTCTGCAGGCAGGCACACTGGTGCAGAGAGCAAGGGCAAAGAACAAAAATAGTCAAAGACAGAGCCCAGCCTGGAAAAAGCTGAGTCCACTGAGGGAGGGAGGGAGGAGACATTAAAATCACAAAGAACGAAGTGCTGTGGGAATGCAGGGCATAGTGTGAATAAATGAAGCTCCTACCAGGTGTGAAGGGTTGGGGGGGCAGAGTGTATAGAAGCTCCTACCAGGTGTGAAGGGTTGGGGGGCAGAGAGTATACCTCCTGGTGCCCACAATTGTATGAACAATACTAGGTATCATCGTAGTGCCATGAGCTTCTTCAAACCAGCCAGTCCACTTCCTAGGAGAGGAATTTATGGAGGTCAGAATGGTTAAAGAGAGCAGCCAAAAAAAACCCCCAAAAAACGCATAGACATCTAACAGTATGTTATACTCTTACTACAATAGCTCAATTGCACTTGAAGCCGGTAAGAGCTGGGAGACAGCCTGCCATGTTGAAGTGGATGTTGTTCGTGGACCATTTTGTCTTCTTTGTTCTGGAAGGCAAGGAGACCTTGAGATGTTGCTCCCTGTTGATGGTATGGTTTCTCCTTCCACCGGTTTTCATTAACTACCCTTCTAAAGACAGAAGGGAAAACATGAGCTGCTCATAACGTTCACAACATTCAATTACTCAGTAAGCATGTCTAGTGGGAACACGTACAGCAAAATCAATAACTTGGTTTTTCAGGTACACATACAATGCATGTTTGTTTCAAAGGACCCAAATGATGAGGGAAGTGTGTGAAGGATTAAGTAAGCATCGACCCCAATTTCATACTCTCTTGCGAGAGTTCATGGCTAACAGTTTGTTATATGTCTATCTAAAACCTTGTTCTTAGCATGTTAAGTATGTGTGCATGCATGTATGATATGTATGTGTGTAGCATGAGTATGTGCATATATGCACATATATACATACACATGCACAAATAAATAAAGACAGACTGGGTTCAAGGCCAGCTCTACAACTTAAGGGTTGGATGTTTTGTTTTCTCATCTTAAAATGGGTGCAATATTTGCAAGGATTTAATGAGGTAATGCTTGCAGATTGCTCAGGGTACTGCTGGGCGTGCAGAACATACATACATTTATAAATATAAGCTGTTGTCATTATTGTTTACACATTCACGTGTACACTTATAAGGTATTCTCTGGTTCACATAAAACACAAGAGAATGGCCCTCGCTTTGTACCAGCCATACACAGCAATGTCTTTTTTCAAGCCACAGTAGCTACCAAGAGGCTGCCCACACTGCCCTGAGGGACAAGGGTGGATGAGACAGCACAAGAACGTGAACTTCAGACCTCGCAAATTCCACCTGCCCAATCTTGCCATGAGCGTGGGCTCCTCTCTAGTGGTGTCTACTCTACGCATGGGGCAAATGACATTTTAGGGAACCTCCTGTGCGTAGGCTATAAAATGCAGGGGGGAGTCAGACGAAGCGGGTGGGGTGGCTTTGGACTGTCAACTTGCTACCTCTGTTATTAAAATCAGCAATAGTTGACGTTCCATCCACACCACTCACCACCACTAATGATTCATGCTGGAGGCCTCTCAAAATAGACACAACACTCCCAGAACAGCAGCTCAGACAGGAATAACTCTCCATGAACTCTACCCAATCTGCTAATATGGAATGGCATTTTGGACATCTTTAAGGTACACTTCACAATAGAAAGTAACTACTCAGAAATCTCATGGGGGGTGGAGCTCATAAACGGGTCTCTGGACATACAAGGGCATCCTCAACATGAAAATAAAAGGAGAAATGTCCCTTTGGTGAAGTGAAATCCGTAATGGACAAAATGCCCCTGTCGCGGGGGAAACAGAGCAAGAAAGATGCAAAACACAGAGAAGGGAAAGGGAAGAGCATCGGGCACGAGGCATTTTTCCAATGGAAACTGCAACAATAGACACTGAATCACCAACATGGACAAGTGGAGTTTCAAATGTTTTGTCCCGGACTCAGACTGTGAAGAGGGGGCCGTTGTGAAACCCTAGCTTGGATAAATACACGCCACGGGTTTCAGTTGCGAGAGAAGGTGCTTTCCGCGTGATTCACCAGCCTGAAGAGTGACATCATGTTGGTGCACTCGAGAAATACTGGGCGGCTACTGTGTGCCAGACCCTGGCGGCCCTGTGACCTGAGGCTGGACGGGTCAGAATCGGCCCCACCCGTGTGGTGCTGCCATTCAGGTGGTGGTAGGAGAAAGAGAGGGTCAAACCTGCCCCTGGCAAGTGCTCTAAAGGAAACCACCGGTGCCCACCTGCCTCAGGTTAGACCCAGAGAGGCCCTCCGGGGAGGAGACCGCAGTGTTTCTCAGGGGGCCTGAGTTAGGAGCGGCTGGCAGGCCAGGGAACAGCTTGAGTGGAAGACCTTGAGGCCAGAAAGAGCTTCTACCCTGTGGAACTGTGAGGACAGCGAGCAGTGTGGCTGGAGTGAAAAGAGGGAGCGGGAATGGAGAAAGGTGAGGACAGAGAGATTCACAGGTGGGGTCCCCAGGGCCCGGTGACTGTGCAGAGGTACGAGAAACACAGGCGTTCAGACCCTGCTCCGTCCTCTGCCACTGCCTGGCAGCTGAGAAAGCTGCTTTGCCTGGAATCCAGTAAGACACAGCCTCTAAGAGTCTCTGTTTTAATCAAAAGATGTTGGGGGATGTGTATGTCGTTCTGGGAACCCCCTATCCTTCCCGTCCCAGAATGCTGTGACACTGAGCCCTTTATCCTGCTGGCTGTCATTAGTCACACACACAGGGGAGCTTAACTAGGATGTCACGGGACGGAGTATTCTCCCATGCGTTATAAACTGAAGTCTCACAGATGGGGCTGGGGCACCGCCTGGGAGAAGGCTAAGAAGGGAGAGGTTCTTTTGGCAGCAACAAGAGCACTTGTTCTGGATGTCTGGACCAAGCACTGTACCTCTGAAAGTGTATCCGGGTGCGCTGCACTCCGGGAGGCCCCACACCTGCACAGCGGAATGCTGCTTCCTAGTCCTCTGTCAACCCGATCTGCTTCTTTGGCACAGGGACCCCATGACTAGGTCCCTGTCACCGTGCCTCACAGATGAGGGCTGGCAGGCCCAAGTGATTGACACTCTGTTTACACACTTGCTTAAAATAGGAGCTCTTCCTGCTCTTTATTCTGCTCTGGGCCTTCCAGGGGGCCTACCCAGCCTGAGCTTGGAGACGCTGACCCCCCGCCTTCCCATCCAGGTCCTGGGCAGCTACAGAAGGAGCTAGTCAGAGGCACGCATTGTCTCTGTCTTCTTAGGACCCCACACCTACTCTCCAGGGGAGCACCTTCCCCCAGAAATACTTCCCCCAGCTAACAAACAGTTCTCAGATGTAGTGCTGTGTGTGCTTTACCTCAATTATTTTCATGTCTACAAAAGGATTTCTGAGGGGTTAAATATGTTTGCTCAAGGCCACACATAGCCCAGGAGTGGCACATGTCAGCCTTGAACCGTGGTCTCTGCAGTGTCAGAGGTTCTTCACCTGCAACCCTTGCACCTGCTGCTGCTGCTTCCTAACAAGGGAGGCCTGTGGAGCCTCAGGTGTGCACACACGGTCTGTGGAACCCTGAGCAGGTCATATTTCTTCCCAGAGTTTGGGTCAAATAAGCCGATGGACTGGATCATCTATGAAGTCCCCTCAAGCCCCATGATTCCAGATTCATTATTCATTTAGCAAATATGTCAAAGTTGGTAGGGCATGTGTTGTATATTCCCCTTTCCCTCCCCCAACCCCCACCCTAATCCCTAACTTCCAAAGTGATTGCATTTGGAGAAGGGGCCTTTAGAGTAGAGTGGTAACTGAGGTTACCAGGATTGGGCCCCATTCCAATGGGATTGGCATCCTTAAAAGGAAGAGACACCAGGAAGCTCTCTTCACACCAAGAGAGGAAGGACCATGTGGGGATGCTGTCTGCAAGCCAAGAAGAGATCTCTCACTAGAAACCAAATTTTCCGGCATCTTTATCTTGGACTTCCAACCTGTGAGAAAATAATTGTCTGTTGTTTAAGCTCCCCTCACCCCCGAGCCTGTGCTATTTTGCTATGGCAGCCCTAGAAAATGAATGGGTGTCAAGCAGTGTTGTAGCCATGAGAAAGATAGCCCTGGGCATGCTCCCACAGGATTTAAAATCTGGTAGAAGACACAGACATTAAATAACCATATAAAAAAGTCCAGATAAGTCATTTTCTTCCTCCTTTCCACAGACTTGACAGCCACTGCAAAAGAAGATCATCACTCCTTCGGAGGGAGAAAAGAGCCATTCCGGAGGGGGATGGGGCTGTTGCCATAACCCGAGATACCGGGGTGAGGGTGGGGGGGGGGGGCAGGTGAGCTCCAGCAAGAGGTAGGACCCACCTGGAAAGATATGCCAGAAAGAAGGAAGGTAGGTCTTCCTTCAGGCTTATTTTTTTCATGCCCACGTGGCTCTAAGAGGATTTAGACATAGTTAAGAGCCATCAAGCCATTAAAGGGAAAATAAATGTTTAAGAGCCTCATAATATGCATTAAGGATGGAACATTTTTTTTAATCCTGGCCCAAACTGGACTGGTCAGAGTGCTCCAGACCAGAACTCTGAGCTCTCTGGCAGCCAAAGAGAAGGAAACACAGAATAAGTTATGAATAAATGTATCACCACATCATCAAGAGAGCCAGTGGGTGCCCTCCTGAGTTGCTCAGCTCACCTTAGGGGAATGCTTTGTCATCTCTTTCAAGGTACAGGAGGCTTCCCTGTGTGCCCAGGGTTGTGAAGATTCTCGCACTATGGTTCTAGTTTCATTTATTACCATTTGTGTTAGGTAATTTAACAGCCTTTGCAACCTGTCTATAAGCTGTGGAAAACTTTCCTGACTTAAAAAATACATAAATTGAGAAACACCTTGTCCTTCCCTTTTTTTCTTTATAAAACTTCCTTTACTGGCATATTTGACCTCCTGGGTGGATGCCTGTTTTCCTTACCTTTTTCCTCATCCATGTTCTCTTTCTTTGTCCTTTGCTGTGTGTGTGTGTGTGTGTTGAGATAGTACCTCCATTTTATTTTCCTAATTTTCTACTAAATTTTTACTTCTGCCATTATATTTGATATGTATTTGTGCATGTGATAGCATCCCCCGCCCCCACACACAATTCTGCAGCTTGTTAGCTTATTTTTTGCATCAACAGAATGTCCTGGTGATGGTTCTGAAGCAATTTCCAGACTCTGCCTCCTCTTCAATGGATATAGTGTTTCACTTCGTGGATGTGTCAGAATTTACCTAACCAGTTGGGGTTGCATTTTAGAGAATGACGGACACAAATTAATTGAAGGCATTCTGGGCATTACAAGCAGAGGAACAAGCAGGTGGAAAGGCATGGGGACATGGAACAGCAAGAGATATTGAAAAGCTCACTGTGGTAACTCAGGGTGGGATGGAAGAGTGTGTGTGCAGTTGTGTGAGTGTGTGAGTGTGCACATGTGTGCGAGTGTGTGAGAATGTGTGCACCAGTATGTGTATGTGTGTGCATGTACATGTGCACGAGCATTTGTGTGTGTGTGTCTGTGTGATGGGGAGGAATGCATCTGAGAACTAAATGATGGAAAAATCCCTTTTCCAAACAATTTGTACTGAAGAGTCTACATTTCAGGCAAAGTGGGAGATAATGAAGTCTGCTCTTCAAAAGTCCCCTTTTGTCCTAACTGGTTTGGCTCAGTGGATAGAGACTGCGGACTGAAGGGTCCCAGGTTTGCTTCCGGTCAAGGGCAGTTACCATGGCTGCAGGTACATCCCCAGTGGGAGGTGTGCAGGAAGCAGCTGATCAATGTGTCTCTCTCATCGATGTTTCTAATTCTCTATCCCTCTCTCTTCCTCTCTGTAAAAAATCAATAAAATATATATATTTTTAAAAAGTCCCTCTGTCAGGATTATGGAGGGTGGACCCCATTGTGTGAGATTGAGGTCAGGGAGGACTGGTTGCTGTAGAGGTTGAAACAAGAAGTACTGAGGGCTGGGACGAGGCAGTGACCCTGTGAAATGAGGAGGGGAACCCAGGCAGAGTGTTATGTCCTGTCCCACATTGTTGGAAGCTCAGTCAGTACGGATTGAATAAAATAATTCATGAATGATGGCCTAGGAATCAAGCACCTCCATTTGCTACATGATGACTTCATAATAGAGAACTGACAAATAATTTGCTCATTTGAATACATTTTTGTCAAAAATAAAAAATGATGAAACATAACTCTCTCTCTCTCTCTCTCTCTCACTCTCTCTCTCTCTCTCTCTCTCTCTCTCTGTGTGTGTGTGTGTTCCTTTTGGCCATCTTCTTTTAAAGAAATCCTTTGAGAATGGTGTCATTGACTCAAAACCCTTCCACCACCTTTCAATTGCCTGCATCCTTGTGTTTGCTTCCTAAAGACTGAACTTTTGCATGCATTTTAGTCTCCTGAGAATTTGGAATTTCTTCAGCTTTGTTGAGTAAGTTAGAATCCCCAAAACAAAGAATTAAAATAGTTCACCATTTTGTTACTAACTGAAGATGCTTCTCCTCTTGGTGGAAGAATGGCTCCTCTTGGTACCATTTACAGAAACACTTTGGCTTCCTTAAATATTTATTAATGAAATATTTTTATCGGCAAGCATGCCTTCTAAATATTTATTTCTAAGGGATTCTTTGCTAAGTTCTGTTTATGAAATTGCCTGGAGAAAGTGAGAGCAACTATTACTTCACAGAACTATCGAGTGATTTTGGCAACAACAGTGAAGGTTTTGTTTGGCTACATTGGCTTTGCCGCTATTTGATAAATGAATTTGGTTCTGTCGCGTTTAGAAACACTTACCCAGAAATAGAGGCAGGCAAAGTATCTGCAGGAGGAGCTTGTCTCCCAGTCCCAAAAACAAGAGGGGGGCTGAGAGTCAGGAGCGGGGCATCCCATCTTGGGTCCACAGCATTGCAAGCGGAAGGATACAATCCAATGCCACCTCGCTTGGCACCAGGATGCACACACCTCATGCTCACCCGGACAGGGTGGCTCCTCGGGTTGCTCTCTGATTTTCTAGAATGTCTCCCATCCCTATGGTCCTCCTTCATCCCCATCTGGGCTGAGCAGCACGGTCTCCCCTTGCCTTACTTCCTGCCACTTCTTAGATCTTAGAGGGTCGTCTTGAATTGAAAAATTCAGTCCGTTTGTTGTATAGTAAATCAGTGGATGAGATACAAGATGTCTTAATGAGCCAATTGACTAGGAGTTATTTATTGCACACAGCCCAGGGGGAGGTGTCTCTTCCAAATCCCTGAGTAACACATACAGGAAATTTCCCATATTTATACTTTTCAAGCTTCTTTGTTTGCAGATATTACAAAGGGCTCTGTGTGAGTTAGTGTTACAGACAGTTGTAACCTTGAATACATAATGAGTTTGTACTAGGCATATTTTTATTATTATCAGTATTAGTCCATATTAGTCTATTACATTGGATGGTAGCTTGCAAGGTCAGACAGTTAAGTTTATCTTTTTCTATTATTTGAACTAAAAATAAAGTCATTTTATAGAATAAGAGACTGTCTTAAAGTGACAGTTTGCAATGACAGAGTTTACAGGACAAGGGATTATCTAACAATAGCAGAGAATTTCAAACAGCATTTTTTTTTATACAAGATGGAGGTCACTATGCTTCATGTTTTCTGACCGCACATAGCAGATTTGTTTCATTGTTTGGCTTGGAAAATGTGGTGCCTTCCAGAATGTGACTTGGTAAGAGAGAATGGGTTTTCTTAAGCCTGCCTCCCGACAACTCTCCCAGGAGATTTGGAGCTTAAGTTTGATGTATGTAGCTGCTGGAATTTTTTTTCCAAAAAATGCTCCTGGCTCTTTCCTTTCTCTTGAAGGTGAAGGAGGCAGTTCTGGGAAAGACCCTGGACGTCTGATTGGAAATGAGAACTTTGAGGCAGAGGGAAGGAAAGAGTTTATTACAAAATCCATACTTGCATAAGCTTCCATGTACTTTATGAAACTACATTATTTGTGCTAATGGAGGAAGTATTGAGAAGATAACACAAAATGGACATCAAGCCTAATGGTCTTTATTTTTAGCCTGAAGTGTATCTCTGTGCCTCCTCCCATCATTGGATCTGCCGGTTGTTTTCTTAGGCCGCAATGTGCTTTGAGTACACGTTTCCATCCGTGGTGAGCAAGCCCTCGCTAATCGCAGGAAATGTTTCCAAATGGCTGTAGAGGCAAGCCTGAAGTTGGATATTCATTCTAGAAACACACAAGTTGGATAATCTACATCCCTTTAGGTGGGTGTTGATTAAAAATCAAACAAAAACTAACACCTTGTCAGAGGAAACAGAAATGTAATGATTTATCAATAATAATGAGTGAGGAACCAAGAGTCAGTGAACCTGACCAGTGTTAAAATGACTCTTAAACTACATGCTGCTGAAAAGTATATTTTCCAGATGTCTGTGGGAGTTTATCTGTAATGCCATGTTCTACAAACAGCACTATTATGTTTAAAATGCACCTAGCAGTTATTCTTGAATTGCCATGGTATCCACCCAATTGTCATCTCTAGTTGCTATTTAGAATTTTAATTATTCAAGTTTCTGCAGACTTCTTTTTCATCTTTTTAATGGTAAGGACTGTGTCTTTTACTAACTGGAACCCTTTGCCTTGCTGAGAACTGTCTATGCAGAATAGAGTTCCAGGAAATGCTCATTTGATTATTTGCCTCTCTCCTCTCAGAGCCACGGAGTAGATTTTAAGATCTCGTGTTCAGAGACTTGGTGGGGGCTGCCCTCACATTCTGGGTTCAGGGGATTAGGACCTCGCACATGCGATTTTGAGAGGACACATTTGGTCCTGTAACAAGTGCAGAGTGTGAATGCTCCTGGACACGCTGAAAAGTGGTCAGTCAAGGTTAAATACCATCACTACCTCCCTATGGACAGGGCTCACCCTTGAACCGGTGTCTCTGAGAGCAACACCTCATGACTTCATCACCACCCACAGGACAGCACTGGGCTGATGGAGACCTATTGTTGTTGGTGCTGTTGTTTTAGCTCCAGCTGCTCTGATGGTGTCGCTGAGGAACCTGGGTGCCTTCAGGCCTCATGGACCAGTGGGAGGCCAAGCACCGCCTGCTGCTGTTTCCCTGGCTCACCCCCAGCAGTCCACGTCTCTTTCTTGGCCTGTTTGTCTCTGAACAAGGGTGAGCCACGCAGTTTCACTGTGAAATGCCTTTCCTGTGCAGTGACGGGCTCTTCTCTCTGCTGTGGTTTGCTATGAGCAGGCCTGGCCGTTGGTTTTCCCTGAGTGGCTCTTCCATGCC
>PVJN01059905.1:0-11726 GCA_004026805.1 Lasiurus borealis
GGCAGAAACCTAGTTTGATGATTGGGAAGAAATTAAAGGTTTTTCTTAAGTGGTTATTAACAGATAAGCAAGATGTCTGTGACATTTCCTTTCTGAAGAATTTGATTCTTAAAAATGAGATTCAGCTCTTTCCCTTTTGCCTTTAGATACTTAATTTTTTATTATTGAGCCTTCTCTGATAGTCACTTCACTTTTCAGTTCTAAAGAGTCTGTGGGCAAAGATATTAGAAAAGCAAGTAAATCACCATGATGTTCTGTATATTACCTTTGCAAATAATTCCTTGAGCAAGAACTCTAGACTAATAAATGAAAGCATGTGGATCATTTAGAAAGCTTTTCTTTGTAGAATCAATTGCCTGGGAATTGAAAAATTCAAAGTGCTTTTTCATGATGTTATTTGAATTCATTAAAAAAAAATTCACTTCATTTAGACCTGTTTCTGTGTCTCGTCAATTTGCCCTCCTGAGGAAGAACTGGAGAATATTGCACTTTGGGAAAAATTTAATTAAGTCAATTCACAAAGGAACACTAGAAGATAACATTTCTTGGGCCCCATTCTTTTGGCATTGCAGAAATAGCAGGAGGTGAAGCTCAGAGGCAGAGCAGAAGCTCCCCTTGCAGGCAGGCAGGAGCAGGAAGGCTGTGGAACTGAGGCCGAGATCAAGATAACAATGGATTCTCTTAATTTAAAGCAATTTCAGCTAGCTAATATGTGCAATGTGTGTCAGGAGCATTAGTATTTTGAGCCTTCAGCAATCGGATCTGAGGGCTCATTCTGTTCATTCATATTGTGGATTAGCCATATATATAAAAGCCTAAGCAACCAAACAACAGAACAACTGGTCGACTGGTTGCTATGATGCACACTGACCACCAGGGAGAAGATGCATAATGCAGGAGCTGCCCCCTACTGCTCAGTGCACTCTCACAGTGGGAGCATCGCTCAGCTGACTAACCCATCCCAGCAGCTGATCAGCCCATCAGCCCAGTGGCAGCCACTCATTCCCTCAGTAGTCCTGCAGGTCTATTCTCTGGAGAATGCACCAGGCACCAAAGGACCAGTGCTGCTTGCACAATCCCTCGGGCATCATGGGTGCTTCCCCTCCCTAGACGCTCTGCAAGGAAGAAATGATACAAAAGTGGCCTCCAGGTAGCTCCCGACAACCCGCATGAACATCAGCGGGACAGATCTGGATCCAAGCTGGCAAGGGCATCCCACAGCCATGCCCAGAGGACCGATCGCTTTTCAGTGCCCCCTCAATCCCCTTGGGATGGGCGCCAGACACAGGTCTCATGGCTGGCAAGTGCTGCTGAAGAAGCGCAAGTCTCTCTCAATCAGGACTGACTAGGCATCCTGAAAGGAGACATTTGGAAATACCTGGCAATAGTTCTGAATGTCACAACTGGGAAGGTGCAGCAGGCCCGGGATGAGTGTGAGTGGCAGGTGGTGTTGGACTGCTGGTTTCAGCTCAATCCCCACAGTTTAAGCAGAGGACCTACCAGGGTACAAATTCGTGCACTGGGCCTCTAGTATTATATAATGTTGCTAAGACTTGATTATTTGCACATCCTAGAAGGTATAGCTCCTGCTCTGAACATTTAAAGGAAAACCACTATGGAACTCTGAATATTAAACAGAGAATTACTACAGGTAAGTATCATAGAAATCTCATATGATCATGGTTTTATTATGATATATTTGGATGACTATCACACTGGCAGTTTAATTAGACTATTGTGGCAAGCACTGAATATGGAGGAGTGGCACAGAGAACTAAGGGTGTACTTTATGACCTGGCAGATTAGCCTAGTGATAAATAAAACACTTTTATTCAGACTATATTGAAACATACAGTGAGTGTATGGAAAATAATACAATAATTAATAAAAAATAATGCAAGAATAAACTCTGTGTTTTGGGCACTCACAAATATAACCTTACTTTTGCCCCACCCTGTCCTCTCTCATCTATTTATATCTATATCTTTATATATAAGTATATAAAATAAAGACATACACATATCCAAATAAGATATAATGGTCACAGAAAGTATTTGTAAACATTAATGTTAACTTGTGGACATATATTGATTTTAAACACATCCTTACTTTAAATAGCTTTGATTTTCTATCTAGAAGACAAAAGAGAACATTAATTGCTATCACTTACTAAGTTTACCTAGTTGAATGTTAGCGCCTCTAAAGAACGAGTCAATACTCATTACTTTTCCATATTGGAAGATTAAAGGAATAAATGATCCTTTGAAACTAAAACTGAAATTCTCAGAAATGTCAAGAAAATATTTTGCTCAGTCTCACTTTAATTGGAACTGAATAGAGATCATAAAAGCCTTTGACATTAAAGTAAAAGGTTGTTGGTATATAATGTGGCCCACTTAAAAAGGATCTGCTTAATTCGTAACAGAGTAGATATAAAATGTATTTTGCTGCTTTCAAACTTGCTTTAGAAACCCCATATATTTAACATGAATATAATCAAAATGAGGAGAGGCAAAATAACTGGAGTTAAGCTGTGTGGTGGGGAAGGTACCACTTTCTCTAATACAATAAAACCCCTACACTGCCAACAACAGCACAGCATGTCCCAGGAATCTTTTGGATGGCAATACACAGCAGCTTATTTATTAAACTTTATTCAGCTTAAATTGAAGATAGGCACACCTTTATTAATAAAGCTGAAGTTGAAGCATGATCAGAAAAATTGTTAATGTTTCACAATCCCAGATAAAAAAAGTCTTTTCCATATTTTTTTTTGCAGGGTGTTGATGGTTAAATTCTAACAACAAGAATGCAAAGGTTAACCAGGCAAAGGTTAAGTAGAGGACTTCCTAAGGCACCTTTTAATTTGCTCTTGTACCAAATCTATAGAAAAACATGTATGTGTCAGAATGTCATGGAGAAATTAAAATCTATAAAATTAACAACTCAAACTCATTTTTTTTTTAAATTGGAAAGCACAATATACTACTTTCAGAGAAAAACCATAAGACTTGCTCATGTTAAAAATGATTAGAAAGTTAAATTCTAAGGTTTTTACAGCCTGCTAGTATTTGGCTGCTTTGGTTTTATAATAAGATTTTTGCAAGCCTGAAAGAATACGTAGAATGCTTTTTGTTGTTGTTTGTGTGCTTCCAGCATAGATAACTGATAGCTGATGACAATCAGGTTATAGGTTAAATCTGAGGCCTTATTGCACATCCAGGGAAAATTACTTTTTGCATAACACATGGTATAACCTTCAACTCCGAAAAGGGCAGAAGGAGTTCAGATATGGGCATTTACATACACTCTAGAAGATTATAGGTGATTTTCACTTGCTCTGAAATAACTCCATAAAGGCATTTCAAAATTTACTTCATTATACCACAAAACCCTTAGCAATAAATTCTAACATACTTAGGTGTTTCTAAGAGGAGAAACTATTCTTTTGTTGTTGTTGTTGTTGTTTGGCTATTTAAAAAATTATTATAGCATCTCTAATACATGGGGAATATTAGGGAATGTATAACATGTTTCCCGTGTATCTTCAATAAGAGATGTTTCAACATACTGTACTCAGTTTTCCTCATTCCTTTATAACTGCAGCATAATTAAAATAAACTAAGGTAACTCAATGTAAATCCAATCTGATATGAGAAGGAAGCTGCACATAAGACTAAATCAGATACAAAAGCGTTTTCTAAAATAGGATTAAGCAGCGTTTCAAATCACCTATAATCAGTTCTCATGGGACATTGTTGTAGAAATGATACTGACTTAAGAAAACATTTTTCTTATGGAAAAATAATAAGTCAGAGCTTGTCACTTATGTTATCCAAGACAAGTTTGGTGATTACCCTGTAAATGAACATCGATTTTTGTGTAGACTCCAATATTTCCAATCTCTGAGAAACTGTGCTGGTGTCCAGAATGTCCAATTGCAGAGTTATGGCAGATATCTTTTAGTGAAGTGGTTGCTTCCCTGAGAAAATAAAGAAATTGCTTTTACCAGACTATTTTCTAAGACTAGTTTTAATGCAGCAGAAGAAAAGAGAACAAAAAACCCAAACCTTAAAACCTTATCCTATATTTATTGTTACTGGCTAACCCACAAGGTGGCACTAAAGAGAAAAGTGACGAAAGCGAAGATCACAGGCAACTTTTATACCAAATCAATTCTATTCTGAGAATTAACCCTATTTCAGGATATGACCATCCAAATTTTAACATGCTAATAAACTCAAGACATTTATATGCAGGTTCCTTGTTTTTTCCTACAGAGTTTTTTAGAGTAAAAAAGTTTCATTCAGTCAAACAGCTGATTATTGTCAAAAGTTAGTAGTTGGACTATTCTGTGTAATAGTTCTTTTGTAGGAAAACTTTTCTTTCCAGACACAGACTCCTGATCATTGTATGTTATACATTATGATCAATTCTTTTTATGTTTTGTAGAGTGCCAAGAACTTACTGCTTTTAATATTAGTGTAAACCCCCCCTATTTAACATCATATTTGTAGTATAATGATACATATAAACTTTTAATATTTATAATGACAAATAAATAACTTTTTAAACAACCAATAAGAAGGCATTTTAGTCAAAGACTGTTTGAATTCCAAGAATAATTTCTATACATATTTCCAAATACCTATTTCACCTACCTTTCAGGGTACCAGGAGAGTACTTCCTCAATGTGAATATAGAAATTTTCTCAGAAAATCATGTATAGAGAAAGAAAAAAACCGTATGATTTTGGCATAGTGTTGGCATAAAATCCTGAAAGTAGAGAATCACAAATGATCCTTAGTAATAGCACCAAGTGGTAGAGGAATTGGGTTTTCTTTAGCAGACATTTCTGATTATGAGCAAGAAGGTACAGACCACTATTCTTCAGTTTACAATTAAGATGTTTGTTATGCATAAACAGTCTTATAACTTTAAAGGAAATATTATAATTCATCTATTTTCTTAGTTTAGAAGTAGGAATTCAATGAATTGAAAACCAATGCAATATTTAGTTTTACTATTATGGTATATTTATATATATATAGCTTGCAAAATATTTTCTAACAAAATATGTTGTTTCTCCTGCTGAAATGACTGTCTTTGACTAGAATACTGACTCAGAAAATCTGTATAATATGTAAAATAAAAAAACACTGTAGATCAAAATTAGCTCTCAAATACTCACATTCAGGTATATAACCTCAACATTATTGATATTTTAATATCTAAAAGACAAAAACTTTATCATATCTCTCCTAATATCTTCATCAACCCATTTACAATGATCATTTGATACTCAAATTTGAGGAAGTATTGTAAATTACCTCGAGATGTAGTGATCAATATTTATATATCTGCCTCTCTGTAGGTTTTATAAAATAAACATGTGTTTTATTATTAAATGGAAGAAGAGTGAATAATTTTATATATTTTAAATAAATATATTTTATTGATTTTTTTACAGAGAGGGAGAGAGATAGAGAGTTAGAAACATCAATGAGAGAGAAACATCGATCAGCTGCCTCCTGCACAACCTCATGGGGATATGCCTGTATTCAAGGTACATTCCCTTGACTGGAATTGAACCTGGGACCTGTCTGTCTGAAGGTTGATGCTCTATCCACTGATCCAAACCAGTCAGGGCTAATTTTATATGTTTATATGACTATACACTTATATACATGTGGCTGTGTATCTTTGTAGTGGATACTTTTCATGGTTTGAAAGAGGTGTCACCACTTTCATTTCATGTAAATTTGAATTGTCAAATAAGCCTGGGTCAAGGATATATTTCTTAATGCATTCAAGAGGTAAGATTTCTAAGGCATATAAACTGCTTGTTCCACAGTATGAATATAAGCTATAGGAAACTCTTTCAACTACTTAGTTCTCAATCCAGGATGTGTAACACTTCCTTTTTTAATTTCTGTCAGTACTTTATAAAGTTATAACTAATTTTTTCTGCTTAGGATCATATTACATTTTCTCTATTCATTTCACTTAACAAATACCCACATCACACTCATCATGTGCCAGGCACAATGCGGATGGAGACCACAGCTGATGGGTTCAATGCTATAGCCCTAGCACTCTGCCTAGCACTGACTTCATAAATTATGTAGCAAGTATCAATTATGCAATGGGAGAGTTGACATCTAGCTTACCTTTCAGAAAGTAGTATGGCATAATAGTTAAATGTACAGGTGAGGAAGTAATTCTAGGTTGGAATTCCAGTTCTGCTATCTACAAATTAAATGACTGGGCAAATTTAAGTTTTCTAAGTCTCAGTTTCCACATTTATCAAATGAGATAAATAACAGCATTGACTTCATGAGGTTATTTTCATGATTAAACCAATATAACCTACAGTGCCTAGACAAATACCTGATGCAAGGTAACCCCTTGAAAAGAATCTTTGCTATTATTATTATTATTATTATTAGTAGTAGTAGTAGTAGTAATCCTTTTTGCCATATTTATTTAGAAACATAGATTTGAACAATTTAAATTCATGGTAAAAACAATATTGGTATAGTAAGTAATATTTCCATTTTTGAGCGCTATTCGAATGGACTAGTTCAACAGAAACACCTCCGGAAAGTTACCCAATTTCTTTTCTGCTTGTAGAATTTAGTGTATATTGTGTTTGCAAGTTTCGTACATAAACTGCAAACATTTCTATGATACATTCTTTGCCTTTTTATGGAGCTTTCGTACTGAGATCATAAACCAAAGCACAGTGAACATGGAAGAGTTCTAATCTAGTGTTAGAACCCCTACACAATAATACAATTTTCCTGAGATCCTAATTCTCTCCTCTATGGATATAACTAATGGTAGAATTGGGAATGACACTGTGGATATTTGGTTATCCTTCTTAAATGTGCCATAATATACTCCTTTTATGCTGTAAAATTGGTTCTGTTTTGGTGTAAGATTAAGGAGGAGACTTTCTTAGGATTAGTAGTATGTAGTTTTTAATAGGTTAGAAAGTGTTTTCCTTTTAATGTTCACCTATTTTTATGTGAGAAAAATATAATCAAATTTAGATATAATTCCATTCATATTAATCTTTTTAAATACACAGAAGTCAGACAATAGTTAAATCAAGGTGTTAATTGTAGTTGGCAAACCACAGATATTACGAATTTGCACTCTCTTAATGACGGCTAATTTTAAGCAATTGTCCTCTTTCCATCGTTAAGATCTTGAGGAATGTTCTATCTAGAAGGGTATTTCTCATCTAAAGCTCATCAACAATGTTGACAGATGTTGTGGTCAAATGGTATTTTTTGAAATTATGCAATATACAAACATAAGTCTGCAATAATATGAGTTCCTCAAAGAAAAAAAGCAGTGTGTGAGCAACCAAAGAGTAAAGACTCTGAAGCCAGCTCATTCACTGAAGGTAGTTCAAATAAAATTACATCAAATGATCACAATTTTAAATTTCAAACTGCGGTTTTATTATTGCCACATGGCGGCACCACCTTAGCTGGTAAACAGAGGCTCCGCCATTCAGCCCTTCTCATCAGCATTGGTCTCCAGTGGTGCGAGGTCATCAGGAACATATCCTCTCATAAAAGGTATCAGTCCCATTCTCACTGCCACAGTAGCAGGGAAAGTCCCTCCCCCCCCCATTCCCCGCCCCCGTATGCTTTTTCCAGTATAGCATATTTTTATAAAGTTTCTTCACACATGAAACTCAGTTTTTAATTTCTTTGTTTGCTTCTCAATGAAGAAGATTAATTAAAAATCCCTTGAGAGCATAATGAGACTAGTGTATCAGTGTTGGAATTTCTTTCAAAAAGTTTGAGGACTGGAGGAGACTTCTAAGGACACCTCCTCTAACTCTTATGACACAGTTTCTACACCAAGAAACGGAATCTAAGTAACTAGGTTAGGATAATGTAGGGGAGTGAGGCAGATGGGACTTGGTTCTTTCTCCCCAGCCAAGATGCCTCTGATACAGAGCACTAATTGCACTTGAAGGGGCTGAGTATACAAGGACACTTAAGTGTGCCTCTACATACAAACCAGGGGAAAAAAAAAGCAGTCCAAGTGTGAGCAATCAAAGGATAAAGACTCTGAAGCCAACTCATTCACTGCAGGTAGTTAGTTCATTTTGATTATTTATAGGGCCAAAGTGTAGATTTAATTCAAATCACTTCTGTTTGGCCTTGTGTATATTAAGCACTCAAACTATTTTAACTTTTACAAACCCCTACATCACATATGACTATAAAGACATTGATTAGCTTAAGAAAATAGTAATAAAATTCTCCCAACAATAAATGTGTTTCTGAGAGAAGCATCAGGCACTTTGGAAAGTCTTATTCCACTACAGGGCACTAGTGTTGGCAAAGTCAAAACTATCTCTAATTTAATGATACACAACACTGAAGGCAACTTCTTCATAGGAGCGTTAATGAATCATTGCTTTAATATGTTTGTTAGGTACACAGTATGAAAATTTTTTTCTTTGTTAGAGTGTAGAATGGGCATTCTCTAGAAAATATAATCTTACCAAAGTGCTTGCTTCTCAAGGGAAGGGTGACATATGCTTTCAGAAATAAAAAAAAATAAAAATAAATGGAAAACTCACTGGGATCCTTTTGTAACATAAACTTGAGAGAAAAAGATATTTATGCACTTGACTTTGATATTGAGTTCACTGGATAAAGATGCATTTTAGGGGAATCTATGTTTTAATAAGTTGTGTTCACTTTGTGTTAATAAGCTTGTGTCCACTCTACTTGGATCTCAAAGATAACCCATCCACTAATGTAATCACAATCAGTAGAGACTTTATTAATTGGGAAATATAGTCTTTAATTCAGAAATATTTGAGAACTGCATTTTAATAATTTCAACAGCACATAAGCTCATTGATAAAAACAAGGAAGAACAGAAAAGGCCTTTGAATCTTTTCTTGATTAAAAGCATTTTAGAGAAAGGTCTTAAATATTGCTTAGTGGGTAAGCTCTTCATTTAAATTGTGGTTCTTAGACTTCTGGGGGTGGTCCCAGATTCTTCTAATAATCCAAAATGAGCTGAATCCATGGACTGTAGATCAATAATCCTAAACTGCCAGACTCATACCCTGAGCTCAGAGGAGTCTGGTAACCTGTTAAGAGTCACACAGGTCTTTATGCCTGCCTGTAATGTATTTCCTAATTCTGTAAATAAAAGCAACAACAAAACTAGTGAACCCCAACTCCTCAACTCTTAAAATGCATACAACCAGATACATATGGACAACAAGAGCACAGAGATTTAAAAGCAGAACAGAAAAAAGTAACTTGAACAGAATGTGGCATTTCCCTTGGTCTGTTGCTAACAGCCCACATACAACATGCTTTAAAAAAACCCACCCTGGCACTTCCTTTCTTCATCACTTAAAAATGCTTCAAATGGACAGTTAGAATGTATGGCAATGGGCTGTGTCCCATCTGGGGATAAATGGAAACGAGCTTTATGGACCAGGGCTACGTTTTCAGTGCTTGTCCTGCTAAAGATGATATGTATTTGGTCTCTTCTTTCTGGTCATACTTTTAATTGTATATTTTCAGGACCCCAAAGCAAGTAACATTAAACATTCCTTTTTGTAAAAAAAAAAAAAAAACAAAGAAAGAAAAAAAAGAAAAGATGTGATTTTTAAAATCACTTCAGGATTTGAAGATATGAAGAAATATAAAAAGAATTACTTCTTTCTCTTTTTATTCTGTGCTTTTCTTCCTTCCTTTCTCTCTCTCTCTTTTTCTTTCTTTTCTCTCTAAAGCCCACCACACTTTATTAAAACACACACACACACACACACACACACACACACACACACACAACAGAGACTCCTTCCTTTTAGTTGGGATGGCTCTTTTTTGAATATTGTTCCAATTAAGGTTTTTCACACAAATTCTAAGGATTGGATAGCCCAATATACTCATGTACACTCTATATAACTTAAAACTTCTCTACACTTAGACAAGGGTCCATATACAGCCAATGGTCTAGGGACCTGTTTTGATGCTCCCGCTGCCATAAACACTTTTTACTGATAACTGTTTGAAAGAGTTTAAACAATTTTCATGACAACACTAAAAACAGCAAGAAAAAAAAAGTAATTATGGCTAGTTGAAGTAAAAAACTGACCAATCATACAATATATGTGTTCACTATTCCAGTAAGTCTAAATGGGACTCATCTTCCCAGCTTTTCTCAGTCTCAAGTTTTTAGTCCTGAATTTTAATCATGCCCCCAATCTAAAAATAGAAATTATTCCATGGTGTGTGTGTGTGTGCGTGTGTATGTGTGTGTGTGTGTGATCTTTTCTTTAGCCTTTATTCTTGGAGGATTCTAATAATTCATTGCTAATCCTTCTTTTAATACTGCACACCTGGACACATCACTCTGCATAATATACGCAGTTAGGTTTTGGAGAATTTATTTTACTTTGCATACAATCCTCCAAATCCTCTGGCGAGTTTGATGTGAAATCTGACACCGCCAAGTCTCCCCAGCAGGATCTGCCTTTGCTCTTGGTGTTAATAGCCTAAGGCTTCCAGGATTCCTCCGGGGAGACGCGGTGAGGCTGAGTCGGGAAGAGGGGTGACTGCGGGGCTTGTTGCGCTGAAGATTTACAATGTACTTCTTGCAGGCGGCTCAGCAACCCCCTCTGTGGCTGTGGGTGTCTAGTGTGACAGAGAGGAGAAAAGCTCTCTAATCTCCCAGCGCCTGCCTCAGCCTCTCCGCCGCTCCCCTCCCTCCCGCCTTCCCTGCCTCCTCGCGCTCTCTCCCTCTCTCCGTTGCCTTTCTCCGGGAGTTTCAGTCCCCGAATGCAGCCCGAGTAGCCCGGGTAATCTCGACCTGGAGCCTGTGCACACGCACACACACACCAGCGCACACATGCACACGCACTCACACACGCGCGCTCTGGCTCTCCCCACGGGGATAACGCGGAAACCCGGGGCGTCATCTACCTGAAGGGGATGGCCCGGCCTGGCACTTCTGGCTCACTTGTGTTCTCCGGCGGTCAGAGCAACATCGGGAAGAGGGCGGCTCGCTGTCCGGTCTGCAACCTTTCGCTGCTGGCCGCCGCCGCCGCTTAAAGTGTCCAGGGAGAAGACGAGGCTCTTCCCGGACAGATTCCCGGCGCAGCTCTGCGGCCCTGGGACTTCCTCACCCGGCTGGTTCACCCCAGTCGCTTCCTCCCCGGCCATCCTCTCCTTCCCGGCTGCGGGGTGCATGGCTCGGGCGCCTAGGCGGCTGCTCCTGCTGCTGCTGCCGCTGCTGCTGCCGCCGCCTCTGCCGCTGCGAGCACAGCCCACCCAGAGGACGGAACACCGCCGCTGGAGGGGGGAAAGAAAGCGGAAGCCCTAACTTCCTCTCCTCCGCTCCCGGTCCCTTCCAGTCGCGGACCCGTTGGAAGGCTCCCGCGGAACCGGGCGCTAGCTCGGCGCAGGGGAGGGCTAGCCGGGAGCCGCAGGCAGGCGCCCAGGGGAAGCGGGCAGCAGGTGCCCGGGCACCCCGCGCTCGCCGAACAAGTAGCGCGCGCTGGGACGAGAGAGACGCTTTCCAAGTTGGGCGCGTCCCAGAGCTCGCCACCCCGCGCGCCTCGGCCGCGGGTGTCAGGAGAGAGGCGGGGCTGGGGGGGTGGGTGGGTGGGGGCGCGGAGGGTGCTGTCGCCCGCGGCTAGAGTCCGTCTGAAAAGCACCCAGGCCGGC
>PVJN01059906.1:0-11722 GCA_004026805.1 Lasiurus borealis
GGGGAGGGACCACGGAGGAGGCGGTCTCTGAACCGAGCCCTCTGATGTCTGTGCGGCAGGAAGCCTCCTGCTTGGGGACAAGGGCAGCCGTAACCCTGTGATCAGCCTGCCACTTTAGGAATTAACCTTTCCATGTAGAGCCGGATCCGGAGCCCCGCTGACCGCGAGAGTGTCACCGAGCAGTCAGGGGGGCCGCTGATGGACGGGCCTTCGCTGCCTCCTCTAAGAGGCTGAGGCAGTGGGGGGCTCCCCCGGGAACCCCCTCCTGTTCTCCACAAAGCAGAAATGCAGGTAGACACCCTGCGTCTTTTCTTGGCCGCGCGAATTTTTAAGGAGCCGGTCGCCCCCCGTCTCAGAAGCAGAAATAAATCTGCCTCCTCTCCTCCGGGCCCCGGGCCCCTGGCTCCTGGCGGCCCTTGGCAAAGGCCTTTGGGTGGCGATGCCCCGCAAGCCCCAGCCCCCGCCGTCAGCCCCGATGGGTGAGCGCCTCCGGAAGAGTCACTGTTGCCTAAATAATGGGATCTATTTAAAGCGACGAAGCCAATTAACTTCTCCGTTTATGGCCGAGCAGCCATTCTGCCATGTGCGGTCAGGGTCTGCGCAGCGTCTGGGGAACCAATTATTGTTTACAGCTGGGAGAGCCGAAAACGCGCTCCTGACGGCATCGGGCAGCCTCTCCTCGGCGCTTCGCCCGTGACCTCGGTGCCTGGACGCGATGGGGAGACGCCGGCCGCCGAGCCGAGCCCTCCGCCTCTGACGCCCGCCAGTCCTCTGCGCCAGGGTCGGCGCTGGCGCATTGGGGGGTTGTGCCTCGGTGTCCCGGCCTCCGCGTCCTCGGCTTTTCCCTGCATCCCGTGTCCCCTTCTTCTTTCCACGAGAAACCCGCACCCTGAGGCCTCTCTGGTCTTGCCTTTCGTCCTTGGCCTCGGCAGGCCCATGAAAGGTGTCAGTGATGGATGAGAAGCAGCGAAAAGGTGAAATTCTCTTGCGGGGATTTGCATTTTTGATAGGAAAGGTCAGCCGGCCATAAAGAGGAGAAAATGGGGGCAATCAGAGTGTTAAACCTGACCGCAGGCTGAGACCTCGGGGACGGCGGATCCGTGGGTCCCAGCTCTGCCCTCATGCACTGATTTCATTGTCCGGCTGCCTCCCCCCTCCCCTGCCCCAACCCATCTTCACGCCAGAGAATCCCATGCCCAGGGAGAGCTGACCCGGGAGCACAATGGACTGTGAGGTCACTCAGATTCCCCAGGACCTGCCAATGCCCCGAGCAGGTGGATGCCAGGCCTGTGGCTGGGTCCCGACTGGAGAGAGCAAGTCTCCTCGGAAGGAGCTGGAGGCAGGCGGCCCTGGGTCAGGCTGGCAGCAAAGTCAGGAAAGGCTGTAGCTGGGGTGTCAAGGCTGAGCAGGCAACGGCATGATCCCCATTGGGGGTGCCTCCCTGCCTCCTAGCTCTTTAGGGGGTCTGTGGGCAGATGGTCTACACAGGATAGAACCCTTCAATCACCCTTGCTCACCCCCAATGGCAGCGGTTCTCAACCTGTGGGTCGAAACCCCTTTGGGGGTCGAACGACCCTTTCACAGGGGTCGCCTAAGACCAGTGGAAAACGCAGATATTTACATCACGATGCATCGCAGTAGCAATATGTCACAGTTGGGGGTCACCACCACATGAGGAGCTGTAGGCCAGGGTCGCGGCCTTAGGAAGGTTGAGAACCGCTGCCCAATGGGGAGACTCCATGCCTCCTCCCCTGCAAGGTGACCTTGAGGAGGGGTTCCCCACCAGAGCGTTTTCTGGAACAATAGACCAACCATGGAGGCTTAGGGGTGCCATGGCTGCCTGGCACCCCCGGTGGGTTCAGGTTGGTGCCACTGAAGTGGCACTCTGAAAAGTGTTCCCACGGAGACCACACACGAACCCGGCGGGCATCTCTGTCCATGTTCCCGGGGTGCAAGCACAGCGTGTTTCTTCCGGAAGCCGAGATGGCCACAGAGGGTGTGATTTCGTGGCCATGAACCCGGAAGTGACTGACTCCCCTTCACGAAGGGGACCTCATTAGTTAAGCCCCAACCGGGTGCTGGTAAAGTTATTCGCAAGGGGTGCTCTTGGCCAACCCCTGCCTCAGGGACCCCCCGCCTAGCATCCTGCGGCTGAAGGGGTTACTGTAGCCATGACTACCCAACCCTGAGGCCAGGGAGCTTGGATGATGAAAGTCAAGTACCTTCACCACTGAATTAGAAGCGAGTGGGGAATGTGACGCAGCAGCAGGAACCAATGTCACGGGTTCTTCGAGATGGGGGAGCCAGGGGGTGCCACCTCCAGGAACGAGGCCCCTGGCAGATGGAGGGAGGGCAACATGGGTTTCAGCCCAGAACCAAGATTGCTGGGCGCTTGTGAGGGCGGCCGTGCCTCCCGGCGGGGTACCTGCTCGTTGCCGAGGCGCTGCCGTTGGAAAGCCACCTTCGCGTGAGGCTTTCAATGAGTACGAACGCCCACGCAGCGCGAGCGAGAGAATTACGGAAAATAAGCACCGCTCTCGATTCCTGGGCTCGCGTTCCTCAGACACATTACAGAACTCATTCCCTTCTCGGTCTGGCGGCCGACGCTGCCTGCCGAACTACTTAGGCCGACATTAATATTGCTGTCTTGTAATCGGTGATGGAAATCCCCAATTCCAATTTATTCTTAATCTCTTAATCCCGAGTCCAATTGTTAATGGCTAGATTATGAAAGCATTTTAAAGTGTTTCATTTGAAGTTTGAGACAGACTTAAAGCCTTTTCTTTACACCCTGTGTGTGTGTGTGGGTGGGTGTGCGTGCGAGTGCACGTGTACTTGCTTTTAATGGCCACAATAACTACTTTTACAAAATTAAAGGGTTCTAGTGTTATGGATGATGGTGGTGGGGAGGGAGGTGGTGGTGATGATGGTAATGGTGATGATGATGATGGTGTGATGATGCTGATGGGGATGATGATGGTGATGATGAAAGTGATGGTGATTATGATAATGTTGTTGGTGATGGTGATGATGGTAATGATGACGGTGATGAGGTTGATGGTGTTGATGGTGGCGATGATGGTATTGGTGATGATGATAATGTTATGGATGATGGTGATGATGTTGGTGATGATGATGATGCTGATGGGGATGATGATGGTGATGATGAAAGTGATGGTGATGATGATAATGTTGTTGGTGATGGTGATGATGGTAATGATGATGGTGGTAAGGATGATGGTATTGATGGTGGTGATGATGGTAATGGTTATGATGATAATGTTATGGATGATGGTGATGATGTTGGTGATGATGATGATGGTGATGGTGTGATGCTGCTGATGGTGATGATAATGGTGATGATGAAAGTAATGGTGGTGATGATGATGGTGATGATGATGGTGGTGGTGATGATGGTGGTGATGATGGTGATGAGGATGATGGTGATGAGGATGATGGTGATGAGGATGGTGGTGGTGGGGATGATGAAGATGATGGCAATGGCAGAGGTGATGACAGTTGTTGGGATCTTCAGCTACCTCATTGGGACTCCATTTACCCCTGCCCGGGTTCTGATAACATTGAGAAATAAAATAAAGCTTAGCAGGCGATGGAGGCAAACATAGGGTTCTTCCTATGGGTAGAGGTCAGATGGAATGACACAGCTCCCACTCTGTGAACCTCGCCGGCTGACAGTGTTGGCTGCACCTGCCCACCTGCCCACCTGCCCGGGGCGCCCCACCCCACGTGAGACAGGGCATGTGCTCTCTCAGGGTCCGTCTGGGTGAAGGGTAGGTAATGGAGGTCCCTGCCTCGGGAAGAAGCCCCCGGGAGAGAAGAGTTACGGAAGCCAGTCGGGAGCTAAGTGCTTCATAGTGACCGGCCGCCGGCACCTCCGCTCCGTCTCCCAGAGGAGAGGCTGGTGTGCTCAGAAGGGCTGCTGGCTCCCCCAGGCACCCCAGCTGGGAAGTGACAGCACAGGGTTGAAACTCTCAGGCCTGTCCCAAGCTGAGGTGTTTGCACCTGAAAACTGTGCCGAGCACCATCCCCAAAACATGGTTCCAGGGAATTCCCCACACCCTTGGGGTGGGGGGTCTTTAGGGTCAAGGTCATGTTCATCAGGACACTGAGATGGAATTGCCCTCCTCACCTGCTCCTTCTCACGGGCATGCGGCCATTTCCCAGACGTTACCTGGCGCACAGGGTCATTACCGGTCGAAAGAGGAAGCGGTAGAGTTCTCTTCTGCGAGAGCCGGAGAGTCAGGAGCTTGGCACCAATCGTGCGACAGTGGAGGGGCCTCAATCCAGGCTCCGTGAAATCCTCCGTCTTTGCTGAGACTACAGAGGGTCCGGAGACCAGGCGTTTAATGGGACCTTCATTCATTCAACGGGAGCAACACGTGGGCCCTCTGGGCCGTCACCGCTGCTCAGTCCCCCACAGCTCCCCGCCGACCGGAGGCCCGTCCGAGGCGGGTTCGGAGGACAGGCGAAGCCCCGCTTCTGTATTCCCTCGGCGTGCGCCTCCCCAGGGAGCGCCGGAGCGTCCTCACGATCAGCCTCTTCCTTCTTTTAAAGTCTGTGCCCGAGCTCGTCTGCAGACGCGGCCCGGCCCGGGAATCAAACGGCCGCGCACGCCACGGAGCCTGCTCTGTGCTTCCTCTGCCTGTGATCCCAGCTGCGGAGACGGCTCGCAGGCCCTCTCTGCTCCGCTCCCGCGCCTGCTGGCCGGGAGGAAGCCAGTCGGTTCGAAGCCCCTGGGCCCAGAAACCAGCCCCTGGGGGGAGAGGCCGCGCGTCCCCCCAAAATAAGGAGGTGCATCCGTCGTGGTCTGACCTTGGCACAGACACGGCTTTCGCAGAAGAGAACTCCACTGCTTCCTCTTTCAACCGGTCATGATCCTGTGCATCAGCTAACGTCTGGGAAACGGCTGCATGCCCGTGAGAAGGAGCAGGTGACGAGGGCAATTCCATCTGAGTGTCCTGATGAACATGACCTTGACTCACGTGGCTGCTGTATGTACCTACCTTCCTCGCTTCTCACGGGCCCGTGAGGAGGGAGTCACTGCTGACAGGTGACTTTAAGGAGTTTCGGAAGACCACGCCCACTTGGGGCTCTTGTCTCTGGTCCAGTCGTGGCCACTTGAAGCAGCTAATGACCTCGGACACGCAGCTCCAGTCGTCAACCCTCGCCTCAGGGGGTGCCTGGGAACACCCTGGGAACGGAGGGTTCTCAGAGGGCCTGGGGTGCCGAGCTGTGTGGGCAGGCCTCCGGTGACCAGGCCAGTGCCAGCCACCTGGACAGAGGGCCCCAGCGAGGCTGAGTCTCTGCACCCACCACCCGCTCACCCTTCTACCCTGTGCGTGGCCCTGCGTGGAACTGACCTGCTCGATCCCAGGTTCTCGCTTCAGCGGTAACTCTGTGCATCTTTGGCTTCCACCCTTTGCCTGGAGCACAGAGCTTACGCGTGGCACACGTATGCTGAGGAAAGGAGTAAACACGCGGGTGCACGCACAGTAGCTGACGAGGGGTTAGGAGCTGGGCTTGGCTGAGACAGTCCAGGGAGGCCTGAGCCGTCGATTCGGCACTGTTCCTCAGCCCCCTGAGAGGTTCCCTGGCACACGGTGGTCCCCCTTAGCTGCGGGGACCCTGTCCCAGACCCCCAGTGGGTGCCTGAATCCCGCATAGATGATGATTTTTCCTTCACATACACACCTAGGATGATGCTTAATGTGTCAGGAGGCGCACCGAGAGACTAGGACTAGCAACTCCTCATAAAACAGAACAGCTGTAACCATGCGCTTTACTAAGGGCTCTGTGACTATGGCATTACCGAGAAATGTTGGGGGGACTGGAGCACGAGCCCCGAGAAACCGTGATGGTGGGCCTGATCACTGAGAGGGCCCCGCAGACTGGCGGGCCTGGGGATGCCAGGCAGAGGGCGATGCCCGTCCTTGGCAGGAAACGGCAGGATGGTGTGAGACCCCGTGACGCTGCGCAGAATGGTGTGCAACTTAAAATATCTGAGTTGCATATTTCTGGAACTTCAGACAGCCGCTGACCTCAGGGAACGGAAACCACGGAAAGTGAAGCCATAGGTAAAGGCCGGGTGGGGGTGTTTCTGGCGTATTCCATAGTTCCCTCAATTCTTTTTTTTTTTTTTAATATATTTTACTGATTTTTTTACAGAGAGGAAGGAAGAGAGATAGAAAGTCAGAAACATCGATGAGAGAGAGAGACATTGATCAGCCGCCTCCTGCACGCCCCACAGTGGAGATGTGCCCACAAGCAAGGTACATGCCCCCGACCGGAATCCAACCCAGGACCTTTCAGTCCGCAAGCTGACGCTCTATCCACTGAGCCAAACCGGTCTCGGCAGTTCCCTCAATTCTTATCAAAACTTACAGACGGGGGGAGCTGGTCCCTGGGGGCTCAGGCGCTCCACCGAAGGCTCCTTCCCACCAAAGTCCTGAATCCACTTCCCTGAGGGATGCCCGCTGGGCACCTGGAGCTGGCCAGACCCTCTGTCCAGGCGGGACTAGTCAGCCAGCCGGGTCCCTGAGGCCGAGCATAGTCTTGTTGGAACAAAGGAAGAGGTGACAGCCTGTTAGCGGATGGAACCCCGAAGGGGAAGGGGTCACCCATCCCGGGGTGACGTTTCCAGGCTGAAGCATCCGGCCGAAACCAGCAGGGACCGGAGTGGTTTTCTGTCGTCTGGTGCATGTGGCTGATCTCTGAAACCGTGACCGACGGCTGGCAGGGATTGCTGATGGTGGGGGGAGAGGAGGTAAAACCCCCACATCCACGGTTTCTCTAACCCCTCTCCGCAGAGCAGAGCACTTTCCAACCCGAAAGCAGACAAAGAGCTGAACAAAGCGTCACGTGCTCGAGGCCTGACCTTGCGGCTCGGTCTCTCCGGGAGGGAGGTTCCCGGGCTGCAGTGTTGGCCACGCCAGCCGCTGGCGCGCGCGTGGCGGTTCCCTGCGAGGGAGCCATCCATCAAGGCCGGGACGGTGCGGATGGTGATGAGAATATATGAAAGTGCTGTTCGGATGCCATTAAACGCGGCAAAGTAGGTCAATATTGTCTGGAATAATGAACTTGAGTTTAATCAACATATCATCAGCAAAATTATCTGAAAAAGCATCGCAAGTTATTGCTGCTGTGTTTGGTTATTTGACTACTTAATCTTCTCAGATATGCACATAATAAAGCAATTTTGCACGTGGATAGAACTAATTTGTCTACAATCATGCAAGTGTACTTAACAGTATGCTAATACCGCACGCGCCAGGCTATCTTTGTGAGGGGGGGGGATGTTTGTGACTTTGTACACAGATGACATTGGGTCGCCCCTGGACCCTCACCCCACCACACGTCATGGGGCACCTGGCACAGAGTAGGTGTTTTGTAGGAGTGGGTGGGATTTGGGTTAGGACGGGGCCTGTCCCCCCGCCGTCAGCTGTCCCTGGGCCAAAGAATGACTCTGTTGGGACCGTGTAGGTGTTCCGTGAGGCGAAACAGCATTCAGACTCTCCGAGGCGGCCTGCCAGCCGTGGGAAAAGCAGGCGAGTTCCACGCTGGGAAGGAACATTTTGTTGTTTTTTTACCGAGCAAATCTCAGAGGAGGAAGCATGCTGGCGAGGCAGGGAGGAGCTCGGAGGAAGATCGAGGGGCACTCCTGGACTGAGGGTATGAGTCTTAGGGCTATCTCTCCGGGCCCCCGAATCTCTGGGAGGCGTGAGAGCTGAAAGGAGCTATTCCTGGGGAGTAGGTCCCTGGTGCAGATCAGTGCCTTCCACAGACATTGAGCCTCCTGATTATTATTGCTGTTGTCAGGGTCACCATCATTATCATCACCATCGTTACCATCATTCTCATCATCTCATCATTAGCATCATCACCGTTATCATCTCATTAGCAATGTCATCATCACCATCGTCATTAGCACTGACATCATTGTCATCTCATCACTATTGTCTTCATCATCATCGTCATCATTGTCATCATCTCATCATTAGCATCATCATCGTCACCATCTCATTAGCATTGTTCATCACCATCGTCATTAGCATTGTCATCATTGTCCTATCATCATTGCTGTCTTCATCATTATCTTCATCTTTATCACCATCGTCATTAACACTGACATCATTGTCATGTCATCAGTATTGTCTTCATCATCATCATCATCATTGTCATCATCTCATCATTAGCATCATCACCGTCACCATCTCATTAGCATTGTCATCACCATCGTCATTAGCATTGTCATCACCATCGTCATTAGCATTGTCATCATTGTCATATCATCATTGCTGTCTTCATCATTATCTTCATCTTCATCACCATCGCCATTAGCATTGTCATCATTGTTGTCTTCATCATTATCTTCATCATCGCCATCATCATCGCCATCATCCTCTCCTCATTAGCATCACCATCATCACGGTCATCATCGTCATGATCTCGTCATCCTCACCATCATCAACATCAGGAAGGTCAGACAGGAGGCACCCACCCCCCCATTGAAGGTCCACTGTGCCCACCGACCACGCTGTAAGAGGGACCAAGGCTGGCAGCAGTTTGCAGAACAGGCTCTGCCGGGGTTTCTCCCCGCCCACATTTCAGAGGCCCCAGGTCTGTCTTCTGACCGCCAGCAGGGGCGATCCCGAGTCCTGGGGAGGGCAGTCCAGGCACCACCCTGTGCCTCCACAGACAGCCGTACCCCTCTCCCCGCCCCCCTCCCCGCCCATGGCCGGCCTCCCCCGCCGGCCGTCCCAGGTGGGAGGAAGGACGAGGGGCTAGCCTGGCTGCTCCGCGCTCCCCGTGAAAGTGACCTTCACGGTTTAATCAGCTGGCAGCCGAGAGCCAGATTGCTTCCTAGTAAAGCATAATGTCAGATCAGTTTCGGGAATTTTCTGGGTGTTTTTTTTTTTTTATCTTCGCGGCGAAGCTGTAACAACCCTGGCAGCAGCTGGCGAGGCTGCGAACGCAATGCTGCGGGGCGGCTCATTAGGGCGTAATGGCATTTCTGAGAGTCGACGCTCCTCGGAGCAGCAGGCAGGAGCCTGGCACTGCCGCCGCCTGACACCTCTCCCTCATCAGCGCCCGCTGATGGACGGCGGGCGGCCAGGGCCCAGCCGCGCGGGCCTGGCCAGATCCCGAGCGGGGACCGCAGGTGCGGCTGCTCCGGGCGAGGTGGGGGCGGCCTCCGGGCATGCGGGGACCCGCCGGGGAGCGCGGAAACCGCGGGGACCGGCGGCGGCCGTGGCAGGATGGGTTAGGGGTGATTGAGAGCCCTGTCCCCCGTTCAGATGCGGCAGTAAATCCTGTCTCCCGCGCAGCGATTGGATTTCCCGGGATTAAGCTCGGGCGGACGCGGGCTCGGAAGCCGGGCCATTTCTCGTTTCCGTGCGAACCTAACCTTTCCATAATCGCGTGGCCTCCGAGCGCTTCATCTTTCGGAGCCGCGCTCTCTTTATGGCCGCCGTCGGGAGGGCCGAGTGTCCTCCCACCTCTGGGGCCGTGACAAACAGCCTTAAACATTTTCCGTGCCGCCTGGGTTCTGCGTGTGGAGGGGGGGACTGGGCTCGGGTATCTCCCCGTGGTTGGATGCAGACTCGAGGCTGTGTCTGGGTCAGGCAGAGGCTCGGCTGAGGGTGAGGGGGGGTCGCTTAGGACTTGGGGGTGGCCAGAAGGCCACCTCCTCCCCGCACGCCGGTCCAGGGGCGGGCGTGGGCTCCTCGCGGCGTGGCTGTGTCAGAGTGGCTCACTCTTCACGTGGCGGGCGGCTTCCCACGGAGCTGGCTGGCGGGGGTGGAGGGGTGAGCGGCCAGCGGCCAGTGGCCGGCGGCCTGGGCCCGGGAGGCGGCGGCAGCGCGGGGTAAACACCTGGGCCTGCAGGAAACTGCTGAGCCCTACACCTCCCCGCCCTGCGCGGCCGATCTGCTGAGTCTGGTTGTTCCCGGTAATTGGGGTTACGGGCAGTTGACTGCTTGGTCAGGCTCTGTTCTGACGCTCGCTCAGCCTCACCTCAGCGGGGGGAGGAGCACCCCCTTCGGAGGCAGCCGGGAGCCAGTTAACCCTCTCGCTCCCGGGGCCAACTCCCGACTCTCCTTCCCCCACGGGCACTGCCTCGGCCCGCCCTGCAGCCGCCGGAGACGGGAGGGACCAGGGGCTCCTGGAGCTGCCGGAAGTCCCCTGGTTTCTAGGTCTGGATGTTCTGGTCGCCCCCATGCTTTTTCCCAGGTGGGAGCAGGACTGGGGGGCAATTCCCCTCAACCAGATGCCTTATCAGCTGGGAACGCCCCGTTCCCTGCCAGGTCCGAGCAGTGGGGTCTTTGGGGAGAACGCCGAGAACTTCCGGGAGGGTCCTCATCAGGACTTGCTCCTCCCACGAAGGTCCCCTCTGCCCCACCCTCTCCATGAATAACCAAGCCCCCGGGGACTGCTCCCTACGGTCCCGGCACTGGGTGAAGTCGTGGGGGGTGGGGGGTGCTGGCGAGGACCCCAGGGAAGGAGCGATGACAAGAAGGCACCTCCAGGCCGCACAGCAGGACGGGGAGGGACCCTGGGCCAGTTGTTGAGAAGTCGATGGAAATCTCGACGAAGAAGTCTGATTTATACACCAAGTCTCACCAAGCATCTTACGCTTCTTCAGTAATTAATGTCTGAAATGACAAGGTTTCCTTAATTTTGACTATCCACGCTGTGAGCAGCGAATTCGTCACCCGCTGTGTGGCCGCCCACTGGTCTCTGCCATGGAACGTGGTCTTACGTGCCACACGGGTCCCGGTGCCTGGGCGGCCGGACCAAGTCCCAGACGTGGGGACTTCAACACAGCGACGTTCTCTCCCCATCCCAGAGGGGGAAGCTGAGACCCAGGTGGATAGTGTCCTCTGAGCCTTCTTCCGGGTGGGGAGAAGACCGTCTTCCCCCCGTGTCCTCACGTGGCCATCCCTCCGTGGTCAGTGTCCCAGGGTCCCCTTCTCCTAAGGAAGAGATGAGTCAGATTGGCTGAGGGCCGCCTCTGACCTCGGGTGAACTTGATTATCTCCAGAAAGTCCTTCTCTCCAAACTCAGTGCCCCCCTGAGGTCTGGGGGAGGCTGGGAGAGGTGAGGGTTGAGGGTTTCAATGTAAGATTTGGGGGGAAGACACACATCTAGCCCATGACACCTCCGAGGGCGGCCAGCGGGGCCAGGCGGGAGCTGTGGGGTGCAGACCACCGCTAACACCGTTGAGACCATCCGCCTGCAGCCGCCCCTCTTGGATCTGACAGGCAGAGCGCGGCCCGTGCCCCAGCCATCGGCCCGTCCGTCCCGGAACGCCTGCCCGGGAATGAGGAAATCGCTGAGCTGCCAGCTGCAGCGGTGCTGGAAGTGCATTCCGCTGAGCCACGTTTGCTCGTCTGGGCAAACCCACGTACTCAGCCAAAACCGCCTGTGCATCTGCGCTTGGCTGGAGCCCGGGCCGCCGAGTCCACCGCCCGAATGCCGCCTCGTGAGCATCCTGGTCAGCTCTGCGCAGCGAAGAGCCACCTTCGGCTGCGAGACCCAGCCCCAGCCTGGACCACGGCCTGCGGCACCTGTGCTGGTGGCCACGTGGGAGGCTCCCTTCCTGCCCTGAGAGGTGGGCGTGGCCTTGCATGATCCCACCCCCTGCCCTGAGAGGTGGGCGTGGCCCTGCGTGATCCCACCCCCTGCCCTGTGTGGTGGGCGTGGC
>PVJN01059907.1:0-11722 GCA_004026805.1 Lasiurus borealis
AATGAATGGTGTTATATAAATGTCAGATTGTTTCATAACAGTTCTTAAAACAATGAGATAATGTCTGTTAAAGAATTTTAAGTTCCATGGAGAAATGCAGGGCATAAAAACAAGTCATTTTATGTGTTATATGCATGTATTTTTGCTATACAACTCAACGCATTATAATACTCTTTAAAGATATGAGTTTGTATGTTATATGTGTGTTTGTGTCACTGAGTAGATCTAAATAAATAGAGTTTGTTACTTCATTTTATTATTTGAGTCTAGTAAATTTCTTACCAGAAATACTGGTTAGTATAAAATTAGAAATCTAAAGCAGTCTTTTTTTAGGATTAAAAATAATCTCTTTTTCTCTTAATTTAAAGCTTTGTAACTTGTTCAATACTGAAATTACCCCTGTATATATTAGTGAATTTGTGAGTTTTATAAAAACTTCAATGAAGTCACTTATTTAAAATAATTTTTCTACCTCTAAGCTTCAGGCCCACATTTCCAACTCCCTTTTAAATAAGTTTAGTTAAAACTAATGGCTACCAAAATTAAGTGTATTTTTCTTCCATAAAAACATGCCCGAGACCTAATTTTTCTACTGCTATTATTAATGGCACCATAGTTCTTCTAATGAGCCAAGCTAAAATAAATAGTTTGGTATCACATTTGGCTTCTTTTCTTCTTGACCCACCTGTTGTCCCTAATCCCATAGACAACTCTATATGTTTTTTACTTGTCCTTTCATTTCTCTTCTCATTCACTCCTCTAGGTGTGTCTCTTACTACCTCCTCCTAAAATGGCATGGCTAATTCTTAATTGTTTTCCTTTTCTCTGGTGTTCCTCATTCCAGTTAGTTCTAGAGTCACAGAGTTGACATATGGGCTTTAATCATAGTTTCACCTTATGTTGTTGTTTTCTTTAGGAAATTTACTTAAACACTCCATTCCTCAGTTACTTCTTAAAGATAACTATCTCATGGATTAATTCACTCTAATAACCCACTAAGATGTTGTATTGTTCCAGTCTGTAGTTTATTGGGTCATTGTCCAAGAACCATGTAGCTAACTAGTAAAGGAGATTTTGTAAGCGTACAGTGGAATCTCGTGAGCACCCACAGATGGAACCAAAAAGTAGATAGAGAATGTGATCAGAAACTGCGGCTGATTTCCTTCCAGAGCTGTGTGATTTCTTTCTCTCTGTATCTCTACTTCTCTTTCTATGTCTGCCCTGTCCTCTTCTTTCTATGCAATATCTTTTATTCTCCTTTAGAACTTCTTTGAATTATACATGGTCTCAAATAACCACCCTTACTTTGAATGTGCACATAGCACCAAAAGGCTCAGTCTCATTGTATTTCCAAAAAAGGAATCTGATTGGTCTAAGTAATATTTTGATTAGCTACATAAATCATAATAAACCCTCATGAGCATGCATGGCTCATATCACCCAGGGTCCCAGCTTCTGAGGTTAATAGAGAGAGTAGCAGTTGTAGCCAAGAAAGATTCTATTAGAAGTGGCTATGGACAAGCTGGTAATGATTGGCATCTATAGCAATTTTATGTGCAGTACTTAGCACAGTGCTCAATAAGTAATAGTTATTTTTACATACAAAAATAAACTAAACAAAGAGAGAGGAAAAGACGTGTGGCAAAATGTTAAAAATTGATGATTTTGCATAAAATATATGAATTTTATATACTCTTCCACTTTTCTATAAATTTAAAATTATTTCAAAGTAAAAATATTAAAATGTAGTCAATTTAAAAAATATATCCAAATTGATGAACTCATTTTTTCCTTTTTTTTACTTTGTAAAGTATTTTAAATATACAGAAAAATACAAGGATTTAACTGATTGTTTAAACTAATCATAATATTTTTCATATTTGTTTTAGATTCTTTTTTTCAAATATAAGCTTTTCAAACACCATTGAAGTCCTCCATATACACTCAAGTTTTTCCCTCTCCTCCCCAAAATTACCCACTACTAAGAAGTGAATGTGTTTCCCTCCTGTGCATGTTTTTAATCTTTTATTACATCATGTGCTTGTATGTAGTCATTAAAAGTAATAATATTGTTGGTATGCCACTTAATATAAGTAGCATTAAATAGTATGCATCCAGTTGCACTTTGTTTTTTCGCTTAACATTATGCTTTCCCCACTTACCTGTGTTTTTATGTGTAGTACATGTTTATTCATTTTAAAGTAAGTAGTCACTGAATGCTTATGCCAGTTTATTTTTCTCCTGTTCACAGACCTTGCGATTCTTTCCAGATAGGTTTTATTTTAAGCATTTGGGGACAGCATCCTTGTACATTTCTCAAGTGCACCTTAGCAAGAGTTTCCCTAGGGCTTGTCTTGAAATGGCATTGCTGGGTGCGCATTGCTGTCGTCTTCCTGATCATATGGTAGGTAATGTTTACCACTTTTATGTGCCAGGAGCTCTTCTAAGTACCCTGTATGTGTTTATTTAATCCTCAGAACTATAGTAGATACTGTTATTACCCACATTTTACAGATCAAGAAGTTGAGTGGGTAAGTAATTTGTCCAAAATCCATCAGGTTGGCAGCATCAGAGCCCTGATTCAACTGATGTGTTCTTAGCAACTATACTATGCACAACCCATATTTTGTGGAGTATGTACACTTTCAGCTCCTTGAGATAATGCCATTTTTTTCCAAAGTAGTTTTACCAATTTATCCTCTCAACAGGTAATAGAAGTGTTTTTTAAAGTTCTCAATTTATAAAATTAAAAAGCATCTCATCTATTAAAGTTTGTTTGGAATGTTTACAGGTTTCTAAAGTCTGCAAGTCTGAAAACCACTTCCTTGCATGACACTGTTTAGACGAACATCTTTTATAGAATCATAAGGCCGGAATTACTGCTTCTTTACTTGACACTGTTTAGAAGAACATGCTTTTATAGGATTACAAGGCTGGGATCCTGAGCCTTTAAAAGGCCCAGCTATAGGAAGTCCTCTCGAATTAACCTGAATTCAGGTTGTTCTCTCAACTATCCAGCCTGGAATTCTCAGTAACCTTTATTGCTTTTGTCTCTCCTTCAGCTCTTCCCCTGTTCTTATCCCTGTGCCTGTACCATCCATTGTGGACTCTCTCATCTGTTCTACTTCCCTAGGCAGCTTCAGATTCTTAACATATCTTTCTCAGCGCTACTGTAAGGAAACTTAAACTGTTTTTTCCTCTAAAATCTCCCAGAAATGATCCATTTTATATATTCCTACTAGACTGATCTTTTTAATATCATCATTATATTATTCCTTTGCTCACAAACCTTTAGTAGTGCCTTATTGTATACCACATTAACTGTAGAAATCACTTATCATTGATCTCCATAATCTTGTTTTCAAGTGATTTACTATCTTACACCCTCTTACTGTGTTCTATCAGTATGGAGAATTTGCATTTCTATCAAGTTTTCAGGTGAAGCTAGTGCTACAGGTGCAGTCTGGGCATCACACTCAGAGCCACTGCTCTAGCTGGTCTGTAGGGCCTGGCATGGTGTCCGTAGGTCCAGGGACTGAGCATTCAAATCATAAGAGATGGTTACTTGTGTTGAAAATAGTTTTAACTTATCAAAAACTTATAAGAACAGTACAATGAATGAACACATATACCTTTCACCTTGATTTGCCAGTGGTTTACATCTTTTCTTACATTTGCAAGTGCTTAATGTATGCTGTGCCTATGTATCTAGATATTGTGCTTTTCTTGAACTATTTGAGTACACTTTAGTGATATCAGGCCTTTCCTTTAAATAGTTAAAAATCTGTTTCCTAAAAACAAGGACTTTTATTTTTAATTTTTTTGTTAATCCTCAAGAATATTTTTCCATTGATTTTAGAGAAAGTGGAAGGAAGGGGGAGAAATAGAGAGAGACAAACATCAATGTGAGAGAGACCCATCAATTGGTTGCCTCCAGCACGCTCCCTGACCAAGACCAGGGATCGAGCCTGCAACCAAGGTTCTTGTCCTTGACCAGAACCCTTCGATCTCTGGGCCAATACTCTTTATCCACTGAGCCAAACTGGCTAAGACAAAACAAGGACTTTTATATAAGCAATATAATTAAAAAATCAGGAAATTTAACATTAGTATAATACTTATTATTTTTTTGCTCACAAACCTTAACTAGTGTCTAATTCACAGTCAAAGTTAATATTTTGTCATTTGTCCTAATAATGTCCTTTAGAATTGTTCTCTATACCAACCCCCAGTCTAGGAAACAAACCAAGATAATGCATCAATAATATTTAGCTGTAGTGAGATTATCAAACTTTCACCATTAGTTTTAGTATTCACTGGTGATTTTCTAACTCCATCATTCCTTTTATATTTATAATTTGCATTCCATTATAAAAGAACTGTCCTTCCTTATTTACTTATGCACATCAATATAGACTTGTAGAATCTCATTTCATGGGTTATAGCATGTTTTTAATTGTTATTGATTTTGATGCTCAAAATAAATATTTTTTATTTTGATTTGGTCATTGATAGTGCCTTCAAACTGACTCCTGTTTTATATTTTCCCAATATTATTTGAGCACTTCTTTATTTTCTGACTGAACAAGATAGTCTAGACTTATACTTCCCTTGCCCCATCCTGAAATCATTCTTTTTTCTAAGTTGCTCTGGTTTCTTGTAGTGGAGAAGAATATTTATAAATCAATACCGGGTGCTGCATCCTGTTGCTTCTAGGTTCTCTTAGCTAATAGACTTGGGAGATATACTGATAGTCTGATTACAGTCCCATGCCACAAAGTATATTCTTGTCTTCCTACTCTTCCATATTTGTAACCTGTTCTTCAAGAGCAAGAATCCTTGTTTCTTTGCTAATTCTTTTATTCAGGCGAATATACTATTTAAGTATTTTAAATATGCTATTTAAAATATTTATTGCAGAAAATTTCTACCATAAAATAAAACAAAGAAAATGAAATCACCATATTTCTCACCCAGAAATAGCCACTGCAATATATATTTCTCTTTTCCTTACAAATATGTATGTAAATATAGAGATAATATATATTTATAATTTTATTTTAAAAATAGGATTGATAATTAAATAGCTAAATACAAAAACTTGCCTTTGTGAAACATTTTAGCCCTCTGCCACACTGTTAGGAGTATGACTTTATAGACACTATGTCAGACAGATGTAAGCTTTATCACTCACTCTAAGTGGAGGATAGGCAATCTTGGACAAGTCATTTCTGAGCCTCAGTTTCCTTATCTGTAAGATCAGAGTAATAATAAATAAATTTGATGTAAGATACTAAATAATATATATATATATATAAATCACAGACCTCTTAGTTTAGGAAGCATTCTGCACATTACCTGAGCACTTTATTTACATGTGTAGACAAATACTGTAGTTCATTAATAAGTTTGTTAGTATGCTTACTATATTACACTAGATAAAAGCACTTTAAAGGGCAGGGTGATTGAATCTTATACTACTAAAGAAAAAGTTTACAAGCGTGCTTTTTAAAATAAATGGACACTATGAATGTACCAGTATATTCATAATAGCTTATGATATATTTAAGATGGAGTTGTTTATACCCTTTACATATAAATCCATAAATGAAGAATCACAGTTTTATATACACCAAAAGATTGACAAATAGACATGTTATTTACTGTCAGCATATGCTTGGTTAGCCTGTTTTTAGCTTGTATGCTCATAAGGAGTAATGAAAGCATTGACTTTCCACAGTCAACCAAATATTTGTTTTGCTGCTACTTACTTGTTACTGTAGACTAAATATTTTTTTTTTTGCCTTCAGCAATATAAATATGGTTTTAGACCAGGCGTTGGATACTTCAGCTTTGATTTTACTCCTGTGCATAGAATGCCACATGTGTGCTCTTATAATAAAATTGTAAATACTTTATCTCCTGTTGTATAGTGAAGGAACTCATTGTACTCAGGTATACAAAAATGATCCCAGGGGGGGAAAAAGATAATGGTATCTGCTAAAATGAAAGGAAGAAAATGCATGCTGGCATGGAACACAGAAATATAACTCTTCTAAAGAAAATAACAGACATTGAAACTCTTAAATGTCTAAAACAGGGCATCCTGTATACTTTTCAATAAAAACTGGTGATAGCTGTGGTAAAATGTTTCATCAGTATTAGTGTAATCCTAGGTCAAAAAAAAAAAAATGGAGACAAGAGGGGGAAATGAAGTTAATGAGTAAAACAAATGTTATCCAAGATCATGGTCCTATTCATGTATTACCAAGGAAAAGTATAAGGATTGTGTAAAATATTTTTATTTTTATAAAATATTGAAGAACTTAACAAAAATATTGATATGTGACGCACACACACACACACACACACACACACACAAATCATTTTAGAGTTAAAATTCAAACAGTGATGAGCTGATTTTCACAGTCCATGAAGAAGTCTAT
Organism: Lasiurus borealis; assembly: GCA_004026805.1. NCBI lineage: Eukaryota > Metazoa > Chordata > Mammalia > Chiroptera > Vespertilionidae > Lasiurus > Lasiurus borealis. The sequence continues at coordinate 6,447 of PVJN01059907.1, forward strand.
TTCATTTCTAAGTCAAGATTAGCTAATCCTGCCTCAGCTTCTTAGCATACTTGGAGCATGGAAGTATAATTATTTCTTGATTTGCTCGTGTATAGAGAGGGTGGAGCAAAAATAGGCTTATGGTTGTTCATATGGAAAATAATACTGTAATTAATAATACAAGAATAAACTCTGTTTCACATATTTACAACTATAAATATATTTTAAAAACATGGCCCGTTGTGATCATAGTTCATTTATTCCAGGAGTATTTACTGAGAGTATACAGTGTTCCAGCCATTCTTTGGACATACCAGAGAGCAAAATAAAGACCTCTGAATCCTTTCACAATGTATACATATTTCAAATTATTAAATGTACACTTGAAATAGCTTACAACTTGTCAATTAAAGCTCAATAAAACTGGGGGGGAAAAACACTTCTATCCTAATGGACCTTACATTCCACCCATATTTGCAAACTTACTGGAATATTATAGATTTCCCTCATGGTCTTAAGATGTCTACAGCAGCTGTGAGCTTCATGGCTTCTTCATAGAATAGCATCCAAAGCAGGAAGGAAAAGTGGTTGTATAAGGTCTTTCTCCTCTTGGACCTTTCTCTTTATAGGAAATAAAATCTTTCCCAGATACCACTACCACATCAGACTTCCCTTAACATATCATTGGAAGGTAGAACAGATGGTATTTTACAAAAAGAAACTGTGACTCAGATAAATTAATTGATTTTTTCCCCCCAAGAGCATCAACACAGCTAGTTGAGCTGAAGTTTCCTAATAGGAACTGCAGTCCTCTTTTTCATAGTGTCTAGTACATTATTTTGTGGGATACTGTATAACACTGAATGAGCGAGGAGAGCCTTCAGCTCCAAAAAAGTAATTATGGATCTGCTAGTTGTTAGTTTGTTTTTGCCTGGCATCTCAAAATGGAAAAGCAAACACTGAATATTTAAGATTCTATTTTATATATCTTGGATGAAAGTAATTGATAAATTAGTTACCAATATCTTATTTACAGCCAGGATGTACTTTTTACACAGTGGAATGCAGGGTATGTTGATTTGTCATCACATTCCTCTATATTTGACCCACATCATTTCCAATCTTCCCAACAAGAAATTATAGCTTCCAGAACCACAGTCACAATATTCCATATGCTACATGAAATTGTTATTTTTCAGTCAAGTAAGTGAGCAAGCATAGTTGTCACCTGTTTCTATTAGGTGGTAGAAAAAAAAAAGTAAGTGTAAATTCTTTTTTTTTTTTTTTTTACAGAGAGGAAGGGAGAGGAATAGAGAGTTAGAAACATCAATGAGAAAGAAACATCGATCAATTGCCTCCTGCACGTCCCCTACTGAGGATATGCCCACAACCAAGGAACATGCCCTTGACCGGAATCAAACCTGGGACCTTTCAGTTCGCAGGCCAATGCTCTAGTTAAGTATAAACTCTTTTTCCTAGAAGGAATTATTTGAGATATTCAAGAATGTTTAGGTACTGTGCTAGTATACTAGCTGTCTACTGGTATAAATGTATTTAGGTAGACACATACCATAAATGTGTACATGTGTAATGCATATGATAAAATATTTAGCACTAAAATTAAACTATTGTTGCCCTTTACAGTCACTAGCTTTTACAGTTACAAAACTTAACCTGACTCAAATTTTACTTCTTTCCTGCAGTTACACAATAAATTTCTTTCTATTTTATTTTTATATTGGCATCATAAGTTGTTCGTCATTTTGGGTTGGAATGCTGAGTAGTCAGGCCTCTCAGCTGCTGGGACTCATCATTCCTGCATTGCTATTTCTTCTCATGCTCAACCTGCTGATGTAAAAGGCCAGACATAATCTTGCATCAACTAGAACTCAGTTCAGTTGCTAGTATGCATATCTGTAAGGCCAGATATTAAGTTATAATTATTTTTTTATCTCAGTGTCTAAGTGCCTTCTTGAATGTATTAGCCATTTACTTGACTGTCTGATCTACAGTTTTCTAAAAACTAGCAACATTTCTTATATCAGCAATCTGTGACAGTCTATTCCAACTAGCTTTTTACATATCGTCGCACTGCTACTTCCTAAAAAGGAAACGTTCCCTCTAGCCAGCAAGTGTTCCACCTTGTTCCTCATCAGTAGGGCTGGCACCAGTTCAAGTTCTGTCAACACTGTTCCATCAGATAAAACTGCTGGAACATGAAGGATGCGAGGCGGTGGTATGCATACACGTGATATAAGCCCCAGTGAGCAGGCTACCCGCGCTCGCCCTGCTCCCATGTAGCCTGTGTGCCTGTGTTCTTGTTTGAAGCCCCCTTCCTCTAATTTGGCTGTGCCTTGGGGCTAATAGTGGCACTCACCCATGGGTAATCAGCATCTGTCTGATAACAGCTGAGTCACTTGGATAAAAACTTGTGTTTGCTGGTTTTCATTGACACGATGCTTAATAATTAAGCATCTGCGCAAGATCTTTATATAAACATCATTTTTAACAAGCTAAAAGTCCAATCAGAAAGTAAGCAGTACTTCTGTATCTGTTCTCACCTGTATTATTTCTATAGTTATTAACAGGCCTGGATAAAGCCCCACTTTTAGAAAATGTTAGAGAGCATGGAAATGTTGTACAGTTCATGTAGCATAATGATCTCCTAGAAAGCAAGATAAGAACTGTCAGACAGGTATGTCCCCTATAGGCTTCTCCTCTTTGTGGAAAGCAGTCTGGCATTGCATGTAGAGGTTTTAGAATCAGCAAGGATTTTGCAAAGAACTTTATAAAACATATCAGTGTGTCCCAAGGGATGATCCTCATTTTGAACATTACCAGTTAACCAGTCAATAGACCACACTGAGTCACATTCTGTCCTATGTGATCAGTTCAGTCTCAATTCAGAAAAGATTTAGTCAGATTCCAGTATCAGAATTCTTTCCGTTTAGTATGATCCTTGCCACTACTGAAAAGTGTACAGAGAGTTTTTAGACAATTATGCCACCTTTATTACGTGCTTCGTCTTTACCCTGCTGTCATGGTCCACTTGTGAATCTCTCAGAATCCTCTTATTGGGTCCCCCTAGCCCAGAGGCAAGCCTAGATTACAAATTAGAGGCTAGCGTGGGTTTTCCAATTTGTAGCTATTAATTCACTGGTGGATTATGAAGTCAATAATGTAGGTTAATATTTTTTACTGACTGGAATGACGTAGACAAGAAAACATCAGAGTGTATCATATGTAATAAGAGTAAAAAGTGTTTTATGAAATTTTGATTTTATTATATTTGGTTGAGCAATATGAAACTGCTGTTTTGTAGATAAATAAAACAATGGAAGGAATGTCTGTAATTTCAGCCTTATATATACTTTTATTTATTAGCTATATGCTAAACAAATATGTGTATAGAGTTCAGATGAAAATATGTACTTTATAATAGATTATGATCCAAAGAACTCAGAAGCCACTAGGTTAGAATAAATGACTAACATGTGCTAAACTCAGAAAATTCCCACAGAACACTTCCCCCTATTGCTAAAGTAGGTAGCCTCCACTACATAGAACAAGATTAATTTTGGGAAAAAGATATTTTATAATTAATAATCGACCAGTATCAATAATCAACAATCAGAATAAAACCATATTCACAATCAGTAGACATTTCAAGTGGTGCATTTTATGTGCAGATGAATTGTAAGACTTCATGATATTCAGAGCAGGAGAACTCTTTTAGAGTGAAGAAAAGTTTCCTCGTCAAGGAAGGTATGAAGAAATGGGTCTGGTCATTTCTGAAACATGAGCTCAACAGTTTACAGAACCTTGATTCCATAGAATGAGTAGCTTATATAGGGAAGAAATTATTAATAATACATACTTTTGATGAATTAGGATCAGAAAACAGTTTTACTTTGAAAAGCACTAATTTTAATGTGATCAAGAACCTATTGTTGCTGAAACCGGTTTGGCTCAGTGAATAGATTGTCGGCCTGTGGACTGAGAGGTCCCAGGTTCGATTCCGGTCAAGGGCATGTACCTTGGTTGTGGGCACATCCCCAGTGGGGGGTGTGCAGGAGGCAGCTGATTGATGTTTCTAACTTTCTATCCCTCTCCCTTCCTCTCTGTAAAAAATCAATAAAAATATATTTTAAAGAAAAGAACCTATTGTTTTGGGAGACTTTTGAAATCTCACTTTAGAGTTTATGGTACCTTAGAAGACAGCTTTAATTTTACTTAGCTGGTATTTTGGTGGCTCTTTTTAATATATTTTATTGATTTTTCACAGAGAGGAAGGGAGAAGGATAGAGAGTTATAAACATCGATGAGAGAGAGACATTGATCAGCCGCCTCCTGCACACCCCCTACTGGGGATGTGCCTGTAACCAGGATACATGCCCTTGACCGGAATCGAACCTGGGACCTTTCAATCCGCAGGCCGATGCTCTATCCACTGAGCCAACCCAGTTTTGGCTGGCGGCTCTTTTTATTTTATCATTTTTTATTTTTTTCTTTAATATATTTTATTGATTTCTTACAGAGAGGAAGAGAGAGTGATAGAGAGTTGGAAACATCGATGAGAGAGAGACATCGATCAGTCGCCTCCTGCACACCCCCTACTGGGGATGTGCCCGCAACCAGGATACATGCCCACAACCAGGATACATGCCCTTGACCGGAATCAAACCTGGGACCTTCCAGTCCGCAGGCCGATGCTCTATCCACTGAGCCAAACCGGTTTCGGCTGGCGGCTCTTTTTAGATTTGATTTTTCTTTTAAGAACCCTGGGAAACATGGAAAATTATACCCTTAAGGAAATTTATTATTTTACTTAGAAAATAAAAAGTTACTTAAGATTTCTTAAAATGAATGTGAAATCCAAGACCTCTGGGATAATTATTTTGTAAAGTTATTGTGCAGATACATAGAGGTATTTTAAGAGAAAAACATAATTCATCATGTGTCAATGAGGGATTAGCATTTGCATATATTTTTGAATGAATAGAATTAGATTCATATTTCAGAGTCCTGCAATATCCTCAAAACAAATCTGTTCTTTGTACATTTCTCTCGCAAACTCCACCCCTTCCCTACAGGTTTCTAGTTTGTGCCTAATGTACTACTGTGACCATTTTAGCCACAATTTTTTTCTGTTGGGCTCTTTTAACAACCTGCTAACAGGCTGCCAACAGATCTCTGTTCCTAATCTTAGATCCTGCCAATACATTCTGTGTGTGGCTTTTCTTAAACACAAACTTGATCATGTGTCAATCCCCTTCATAAAATTCTTTAATGGCGTC
>PVJN01059908.1:0-11721 GCA_004026805.1 Lasiurus borealis
TCTATTTCTTTTACCAGATGTGGGAAGTTTTCAGTCATTATTTCTTTAAATAGGTTTTCAGTATCTTGCTCTCTCTCTTCCTCTGGCACCCCCACAATTCTGATGTTGGTATGCTTGAAGCTGTCCCAGAGGCTCCTTACATTATCTTCACATTTTTGGATTCTTTTCTCTTCTTGCTTTTCCAGTTGAGTGTTTTCTGCTTCTTTATATTTTAAATTTTTCACTTGATTCTTGCCTTCCTCTAGTCTGCTGTTAGGACTCTGTATAATATTTTTTATTTCAGTCAGTGTCTCTAGTTGGTCCTTTTTCATCTCCTCTTGGGACTTGCTAAATTTATCCATCATCTCTAGTTGGATCTTTTGCATCTCTAGTTGGTCCTTTTGCATCTCCTCTTGGGACTTGATAAATTTATCCATCTTTTCTAGCATATTCTTGAAAAACCTTATAAGCGTGGTTTTGAACTGTCTATCCAGTCGTTTTTTTCCCTCCATTTCTTTTGTTTGTGATCTCTTCCTTTGTCTCGGCATTTTCACTATGCTGGGGAAACTTCTGTGTTGAATTCAGCCTTATGATACCAGACTTGCAAAACCGAAGAAGCCTCTGTTGAACTTGGGATGGGTGGAGTCTCAGGGCTTATGGGACCGCCTTGCCTTCCAGTCGGCCTCACCCTCCACGTCCCCTGAATCTCACGTGACTGGGTAATTGCTGGAGCGGTCCTTGTGCGTGCGTGCGTGCGCCCGCAGTGCCTCTAGACCGCTACCTTTCCAGCTCCCCTGCGCACCAGGACCCACACGAGTCTGGGTCTCCAGGGTCTCGTCCGAAATAGGGGTTTAGTGGAGTCAGAAGTGGCACAGTTGGGAGGGTCTGTCTCCCGCCCACTCGCGAAAGCCAGCAGCACAATCAGCAATCTGTCCTCTGCGCAGTGCCGTGTGCGCCACCAGGCCTCTGATCTTTTGCGACTCCCCTAAATTTCTGTGCACCTCTCCCTTTTCACAATCCAAACTCCCTCCATATGAGTTTCGGCTGGATCTGGGGTTTAGTGTCATAAGATAAGGGGTTCAATACCGTTGGGAGTCTCTGTTTCCCTCCGGCCAGAGAAAGCCAGCCAGGTACTCTGGCACCCGCTCTCTCAGCACACGTGTCTCCATACCTCAGCTTTTTGCAGCTCCTCTGGGTTTCTGTGAGCCCCTCTATTTCCTTCTAGCTGTAGAACTTACACTCAGCCAGCTTTCCTGTGGTTCTAGATGATGTCCATTCTGTCTTTTAGTTGTAGTTTTGAAATTGTTGTGCGAGGCAGCAGTGTAGGTGTTTACCTATGCCGCCATCTTAGATTCTCTGTAGGTGGCGTTTTCAATCTGTGGATAGTATACTTTGATATACTAAGTTTTAAATTTTGATAAAATCCAACTTAACTATTTTTTTCTTTTGTTGTCTGTGTTTTGGTGTCACATCCAAGAATTCATTGCTAAATTTGATGTAATAAAACTTTCCCTGTGTTTTCTTCTAATAGTTTTATACTTTTAGCTCTTTAATCCATTAGAGTTAATTTTTTATATGGTCCTATAGGCCTGGTGCATGAAATTTATTCATGGGGGGGGGGGTTGTCCCTCAGCCCAGCCTGTACCCTCTCTAATCTAAGACATTTCTCTGACAATTTAGAACTGCTGGCTCTCAACTGCTCGCCTGCCTGCCTGCCTGATTGCCCTTAACAGCTTCTGCCTGCCAGCCTGATCACCCTCTAACCACTCCCCTGCCAGCCTGATTGCCCCTAACTTTCCTCCCTTGTCAGCCTGGTCACCTCCAACTGCCTTCCCTGCAGGCCTGGTTGTCTTCAACTGGTCCCTCCCAACTGCCCTCTTCTGCTGGCCCAGTTACCCCTAACTGCCCTCTCCTGCAGGCCTGGTCCCTCCCAACTGCCCTGTCCTGCTGGCCTGATCACCCACTACTGCCCTCCCCTGCCGGCCATCATGTGGTGGACATCTTGTGTTCACATGGGGGTGGCCATCTTGTATGTTGGAGTGATGGTCAATTTGCATATTACCTCTTTATTATATAGGATAAGGTATGGGTCCAATTTCTTTTCTCCCCCCACATCCTGCCATGGATATCCAGTTTTCCCAGCACCATTTGTTGAAAAAAACTGTATGTTCCCCTTTGAATGGTCTTGGCATCCTGTTGATCATTCAGTTTTATTTTCTTTGAGAAGAGGAAACTGTTAGAATAACATTAATTTTATTTTTATTTATTTTTTAAATTTAATAAATTTTTATTGTTCAGATTATTACAATTGTTTCTCCTTTTTCCCCCATAGTTCCCCTCCACCTCATTCCCACCCCATCCCTTACCTCTCGCCAGTGTCCTCATCCATATGATTTAAAATATATATATTTTTATTGATTTTTTTACAGAGAGAAAGGGAGGGGGAAAGAGAGTTAGAAACATCAATGAGAGATGTATATGTCCTTGACCGGAATCAAACCTGGGACCTTTCAGTCCACAGTCCAACACTCTATCCACTGAGCCAAACCAGTTTTGTCCATAGGTGTACGATTTTTGTCCAGTCTCTTCCCATACCCACAAATCCTTTTCCCCTGAAAATTGTCAGTCCACTCCCTTTCTATGCCCCTGATTCTATTTTATTCAACAGTTTACTTTGTCCATCAGATTTTTTTATTCACTTGATTTTTAGATTCACTTGTTGATAGATAATGTATTTGTTGTTCATAATGCTTATCTTTACCTTTTCCTTCTTCCTCCTCTTCTTCAAGAATACCTTTCCGCATTTCATATAATACTGGTTTGGTGGTGATGAACTCTTTTAGCTTTTTCTTATCAGTGAAGCTCTTTATCTGACCTTCAATTCTGAATGATAGCTTTGCTGGGTAGAGTAATTTGGTTGTAGGTTCTTGTTATTCATCACTTTGAATATTTCTTGCCACTCCCATCTGGCCTGCATCGTTTCTGGTGAGAAGTCAGCTGACAGCCATATGGGTGCTCCCTTGTAGGTAACTAACTATTTTTCTCTTGCTATTTTTAATAGTCTCTCTCTGTCTTTTGCTCTTGGCATTTTAATTATGATGTGTCTTGGTGTGGTCCTCTTTAGATTCCTTTTGTTTGGGGTTCTATACACTTCCTGGACTTGTAAATGTATTTCTTTCACCAAGTGGGGGAAGTTTTCTGTCATTATTTCTTCTAATTGGTTTTCAGTATCTTGTTCTCTCTCTTCTTCTGGCGCCCTCATAATTTTGATGTTGGAATGGTTGAAGTTGTCCCAGAGGCTTCTTACACTATCTTCATATTTTTAGATTTTCTTTTTTTCTTTTCTGATTGGGTGTTTTTTGCTTCTTTGTATTTCAAATCTTTGACTTGATTCTTGTTATCCTTTTGTATGCTATTAGATCTCTACATAATATTTTTTATTTCCATCAGTGTATGCTTAGTTTTTAGTTGGTCCTTTTTCATCTTTGCAGGTCTCATTAAATTTATTGGCAGTTTCTAGAAAATTCTTGAAAAACCTTATAACTGTGGTTTTGAACTCTATATCCAGTTGTTTGCTTTCCTCTATTTCTTTTATTTGTGATCTGTTTCTTTGTCTCCACATTTTGACTGCTTCCCTGTGTTGATAGAGTGGCTTTATGTGGTAGGTGTCCTATAGGGCCCAGTGGGTCAGCCTCCCCAGTTACCTGAGGTGGACACTCCTGGCACACCCCTTTGTGGGATGTGTGCATAGTCTTATTGTAGTTAAGCCTTGATTGTTGTTGGTATCATTGGGAGGAATTGACCTTTAGGCCAGTTGGCTGTGAGGATCAGCTGTGGTCTACTTTGAAAGAGCTTCTCTGCTAGAGACACCCTTATGAGATAAAACTTGCAAAAGCCTCTGTGCTAGGCTTGGATTGGGCGGAGTCTCAGGCAGAGCAGACAGCATTGATTTCCTGTCAGCCCTGCCCTAAGAGGCTAATGTATCTCAGTCTCCCATGGTAATCACTGCAAGCACCTCTGAGAGAAAGCCGCCCTTGAGTTCTGCCCACTGCCAAACAGTCCAGTTTCTTCCTGAATGAGTCTGAGTCTCACCTGGAGCTGGAGTTCAGTACAGTTGGGAGCTTTTGACTCTCCCGCTTGAGAAAGCCAGTCTCTCAGTTGCCCGCCCTCTCCACGCGAGTGCCTTGGTACTTCTGCCTTCCGCAGTTCCTCTGAGTCTCAGGGTGCTTTTCTCTTTCCTTCTAGTTGTAGAATTTCTACTCAGCCAGCCTTCCTGTGGTTCTGGATGATGTCCATTTTGTCTTTTAGTTGTAGTTTTGAAATTGTTGTGTGAAGCAGCCATTTAGGTCTTTACCTATGCCGCCATCTTGGTTTCTCCCAGAATAACATTATTTCTAGATGTATATTTCACTTTTCCATCAGTTTTTCAAAATCTATGCATCTGCCAGTTATTCACCAAACCTTTGCTCAAGAATCAATGGGGCCAAGACATGTTTAGCTCAGTGGATAGAGCATCAGCTTGCAGACTGAAGGGTCCCGGGTTTGATTTCGGTCAAGGGCATGTGCCTTGGTTGCGGGCACATCCCCAGTGCAGGAGGTGGCTGATCCATGTTTCTCTCTCATCGATGTTTCTAGCTCTCTGTGTCTCTCCCTTTCTCTCTGTAAAAAATTAATAAAAAATATAAAAATATATATATCCTCAGGTGAGGATTAAAATTAAAAAAAAAAAGTGTCAATGGGAGTTGTGACTTCCCCTCTACTAAGGGTGACAAGGTCTGGCCATATGAAGGCCTTTGCCAGTTTGTTGGGTATCCTACAGATTGAACTTTCCTGCTAAGGAATACATTTCTTCAGCTTAACAAACTTTTGGAATGCCAGCACACATGGGAGAAATAAAAAATATTAGTCACTTAAATACCAGCGTGAATTCATTTACAACATTGTTTTCCTCCCAGCTGAACTGAATTGGAGGGCTGGGGAGAAGGAGACGGAGTAGAAAGGCCACATTCCAAGGAGGGCAGGCCAGGGCATTACTCTGGACAGCATGAAGCCCTGAGCACCCTGGATGGACCTAGAAGAGGACCATCACCCAGAAGGGGAAGTAGGATGATCTAAAGATAAATTTTGCCTACTCTGCAGCTGTGCCAGGGAGAGGCCCTGGAAGTGAGTATGAGTAATCCATAGATGTGCATGACCATGACCTGGCCCTTTCGTGTTTATTTTAAAGTAGTAGCACATATTTCTCCAGGCCTGGCAACATTTCTTTTAGGTATTGTCAGTCCATCATTCTTTTAAGGAAAAATAAAAAGATTTCAGTGCTGAAAAACATCTAAGGAGTGGATTTTCTTTCTGTGACCCTACCTCATCCTCTTGCATGCATGTGTGCACATACACTCACACATACTCTAATAAAAAAAATTAATCTAATTTGAGTGGATTGCACATATTTACTTATTAGACATACTTAAATAGCAGATATTTGAAATGTAGACTAAATTGTTGAAGCGGGATCCTCTGTGAGAATGGGATATTTTATTTTATATATATATTTTTACCCACAAGAAGTCCTAATTTTAAATATTTTTTATTGATTTTTTCAGAGAGAGAGAAAGGGAGAGGGCAAGAAATGTTTATGTGAGAGCCATAACTTTATTAATGATAGAAATAGTACAGATTTCAAACCAGGTTGCAATTACTCGTTTGAAACATCAAAAAACAAAAACACAAACAAACAAAAACCATGGTTACAGTGTGACTTTCATAATACCATTCACAGTATTATTACTGTTGATCTTCAAAGCTTGGACTGAATTTGCTTTTGACACATTTGCTTGTGACATAAGCAATTCTATGTCTTTGACTACCATAACCTGTTTCATCAACCTCTTCCTCTCTACTCTCTTCTAGTACTATCTGTGTGTTTCCTTGAATCTCTGAGACCGCTTCACCTTGAACTTTGAATTTCTCAGCAGCTGCTGGCAGGACTTGCTGAGATAAATCCTCTATCTAGGCTCCCCCCCAAACTGCATGGGCATCTGAGGCTGTGCTCTTATAGACATCTGGTTCTGTGATGACAAAGAGGATATTCTTAGATTTTCAGATAATGACCCTAGTAACCCTTGTAACTGGTCTAAGACCAAGTTTGGACACAGCCTTCTGCGCCTTCTCTTCACTCCAGCTCTGTTTGGCTTTACTGACCAGGTCTTCATGGATTTCAGCGGCCGCCAGCTGGGCTTGCTGTGTGGTTGCCTGTGCGGAATCTTGTTCCTGGAGCTCTGGTACTGATTCATCACCACCAGATTCTGTTCCAGACCTTATCTCTGCCGCGGCTGTGGCAACTCGTGCTCTGCAGCAGGGACGGTTTCTGTGACTTCACCGGGCATTTTAGGTGGGGAACACGGAACCAAGATGGCCTAGTAATGAATATTTTAATAGTTCCATTCTCCCATTTCAAGCATTAGAATGTTTTTTAAATTATTAAAGCTTGACATTTTGTCAAGCTCCTGTTTCTAACCAGAGTCCTTTCTACTACACATTAAAGATGACTCTGCTCCTTCACCAGGGGGTGACCGCTCTCAGGGCTGCCAGGGGCAGTCACCCCCTGGTGTAAGAGCAGGCTCTTCCCAGCGTCCGCCCGCCCCAAGACTGACAAAGGGCAGATCCACCTCGCCAACAGCTGCGTCCAGGGTACTTGAACAGGGTGGGGCAAGAGTGGTGGCTGACTCCGATAGCCTGGCCTTCGTGAAAGGGGCCCACGTGGACTTCTGCCGGGAGCTGATCCGAAGCTCATTTCAAGTGTTGAACAACCCTCAGGGGGAGAAGGGCTGCTCCTGTGGCTCTTCCTTCTCTGTCAAGTTTTGATGAGATGACAGGTGACCCAGAGGTGGCTGCCATTGGTACCAATTTGAGGAACCTGGAATCAGTGGAATTTTAGTGGTTTCCTTCCAATGATGTCCTTCCCACAATTTCATTTCCCACAATCCAGGAGTATTGTGTTTTGCCACTATTATTTTCAGAGTGTGAAGCAATCTTGACTCTTGACTTAATTTTTTCTGCACAATCCTAAGGCCAAGGCTCTAGATGCTGTTACCTAAGGTTTAATAACTAGTTGAAACCTAGTGTAATTTCTAGAGATTCCCAAAGTTCAAAAATGTGAGTTACTTGTCTAGCCTTCAGAGAAGCTTGTATATATATATGTATATGTATAACTATGTATAAAAGCTTCATTTTAAAGCAAAAAAAAGTGATTTTTAAATTTTGATTCAGTTATCTCTAAAGTATCTTTTATTGACAAAGGAAAAGGTGTGCCTAGATCATATCCAAAATTTATATCTCATTAATGCTTCAGTAATCCCATTAACTTGACCACACAGGCATTGACCATTTTTGCTGGGTGTTAGTCCCATAAAAAGTACCAGAGTCAGAACCTGTACTCCCTTAGTTCTGAGCTAAGCATTCTCCCTTATCTATTACAGAACCACTTATATCTCACTTTGTGGTCTTCCCACTGTTATGAGAGAGTTGACTTGTGACACTAGAGTGCAAGATATCACAAATCACTCTGGCCAATGCTTTTTCTCTTTAACAAATCACACTTGACTGTTTTTAAGAGAGAGGCTATCTTATGCTATCATGAGGAGGCTGGGGTTTCTACTTTCCAGTATCTTTCAGCCAGTATCTACTTTGTTGTTGTTTTTTTACTTATGTTGTCCAACACTTCAGGCCCTCAAATCGAGTGACTAATTTCTCCTAGATTGTGAACAACCCTTAACACACTGCTAAAAGAAAAAAACGTACATGCCAAACATGCAAAAAATATATATATGTATTTTAATATATTTTTATTAATTTCAAAGAGGAAGGAAGAGGGAGAGAGAGATAGAAACATCCATGATGAGAGGGAATCATGGATCAGCTGCCTCCTGGAATCCCAGACTGAGGATCGAGCCCACAATCTGGGCATGTGCCCTTGACTGGAATTGAACCTGGGACCTTTGAGTTCACAGGTTGACACTCTATCCAACTGAGCCACTGGATCCTGCAGGACAAGTACTACATTAGGCTACTCTATCTAGCCCTGAGACAAAGCAGCTCTACCTAATACATAAAAACAAACAGAGAGGCTGCCAAAATGAAGAGACCAAAAAAAAGTCCTACATGAAAAAAACAAAACGAAACTTCAGAAAAAGAACTAAACAAAATAGAGGCAAGCAATGTTCTAGATGCAGAGTTCAAAACACTGGTCATAAGGATGCTTAATAAACTTAGGGAAGAGTAGATGAACTTAGAAAGAACATCAGTGACATAAAAAATGACATGGAAACTATAAAAAGAACAGTCATAAGTGAAGGATACACTAACTAAAATGAATAATTTACAAGGACTCAACAGTAGGGTAAATGAAGCCGAGAATCAAATCAGCAATTTGTAGTATAAGGAAGCAATATAACAATCAAAACAGCAAAAAGAATCCAAACAATGAAGAAAATGTAAGGAGCCTCTGGGGCAACTTTAAGAGTTCTAGGATTTGCAGCATTGGGGTGCCAGTAGTGGAAAAAAGATAGCAAGAAATTGAAAACGTCTTTGAGAAAATAACAGAAAACTTCCCTAACCTGGTGAAGAGAATGGACATACATGTCCAGGAAGCATAGAGACAGAAACAAGATGAACCCAAAAAGCTAAAGAAGTTCATCACCAGCGAACCAGTATTACATAAAGTGTTAGAGCAGTGGTTCTCAACCTTTCTAATGCGGCGACCCTTTAATACAGTTCCTCATGTTGTGGTGACCCCCAACCATACTTCATAACTGTAATTTTGCTATTGTTATGAATTATAAATACCTGTGTTTTCCGACAGTCTTAGGTGACCCCTGTGAAAGTGTCATTTGACCCCCAAAGGGGTCGCGACCCACAGGTTGAGAACCACTGTGTTAGATGGTCTTCTTTAAGAAGAAGTTCAAAAATACGAACAATAAAATAGCTATAAATACATATCCATTAACAAATGAATCTAAAGAAATAAAATAAATGAAGAAACAGAATAGAAACAAACTCATAGTTACAGAGAACATTTTGATGGTTGCCTGATGGGAGTGGGAAGTGGGGGTGGGGGATGGGGAAGGATGAAAAAGGTGAAGGGATTAAGAAGTACAAATTGGTTATAAAATAGTCATGGGTTTTAAAGTACAGCATAGGGAATATAGTCAGTAATAGTCTTAATAACTATGCATGATGTCAAATGGATGCAAGATTTTTCGGGATCGCTTAGTAAGTTATATAATGTCTATCGCTGAAGTGTACCTCTGAAACTAATATAATATTGCATGTCAACTGCAATTGAAAAATGATTTAAATTAAAAAGAAAAGAAAAGATACAAGCAATCCATGGCCTGGAAAAAGTGGCAAAATGTATATCTACTAGAGGACTTGTTCCGAGGATATATAAAGAAATTGGGCCAAAACCGGTTTGGCTCAGTGAATATAGCATCAGCCTGTGGACTGACAGGTCCCAGGTTCGATTCCAGTCAAGGGCAATGTACCATGGTTGCGGGCACATCCCCAGTAGGGGGTGTGCAGGAGCTAGCTGATCGATGCTTCTCTTTCTCATGGATGTTTCTAACTCTCTACCTTCTCCCTTCCTCTCTGTAAAAAAATCAATAAAATATATTTAAAAAAAAGAACTTGGTAATTCAATAAGAAAAACATTCTATTTTTAAAAAGATGTACAAAAAGTCTTAAACTGACACTTCAAAGATATATGAATAATCAGCAATCAGGAAAAGATGCTCAACATCATTAGTCATCAGAGAAATACATATTAAAACCCCAATGAACCAGTACTATACACCCATTAGAATGGCTAAAATGAGGAAGACCAACATCAAATGTTGGTGAATCTGCAGGCAACTCTAATACACTGCTAGAGAAAATATAAAATAGTGCATCTACTTTGGGGAAAGGGTTAGCAGTTTCACATAAAAATAAAACATACACCTATTTTTTGGCTTAGAAATGCCACTCCTAAGAGAAATGAAACATGTTTACAAAAATGGATGTTCACAACAGTTTTATTCATAATAGCACCAGAATGGAAACATTCCACATGTGCATCAATAGGAAAATGGATAAACAAATTGTAGTGTATTCAGGTAAGGAATGAGCCACTGATACATTCAACAATATTGGATAAACCTCAAAAACATGCTGAGCAAAAGCAGCCAAACACAAGAGAACATTGTGTGTGATTCCATTTATAGAAATTCTAGAAGAGGCAAAACAAATCTAAGGTGGAAAAAACCAAAAAGACGGTAGTGGTGGTTGCCCATGGGAATGGGAAGCGGGATGAGGAAGGCACGTGGAGGCACTCTCTGGGAGATGGAAATGCCTGAATCACAGCTGAAATTTGTGTTCATGTCAGTGAATGTATATTTTGCCTCAAAAAACACAAAAATAATTGAGTAAAGAGTAGATAGTGGTAAAGATCATGCAAGAATGACAAGATATTAGTAATTGTTAAAATTGTGTGATGATACATGGGAATTCTATTCTATTTACTTTATGTATGTTTAAATTCCTTTCATAATAAAACATTTAAAAAAGCAAATTGATGGGAAGGATCATGGATTTTTCTTGTTGCTGTGCTTTTCCTGGGCAACATTCAGCTATCCGTGTTAATGGAGCAGAATACAGTGGGAACCGTTTACTAGCTAGTTGGCTTTGAGAAAATTCCTTGATTACTCCATCGTCCAAGTCCCTCATATGACTTAAATGAGATGAAATACATGTAAAGTGCTTTGCCAAGGTCTTGCTCAAAAAATGTCAGTTATTGCCCAGCCAGTGTAGCTCAGTGGTTGAGTGTCATTCAACTCATGAACCAGGAGGTCACAGTTCCATTCCTGGTCAGGGCAGAATGCGCAGATTGTGGGTTCAATCCCCAGCAGGGGGAGTGCAGGAAACAGCTGATGGATGTTTCTCTCTCTCTCTCCCTCTCTCTGCTTCTCTCTGAAATCAATTAAAAAAAAAATAAGATAAATATGACTTGTTATTAGTGGAGGGCAAATGTGGCAGAGATCACTTTTTAAAAATTTTTATTTGGCTTTGAAAAAAATCCTTTCCTGTTTAATTCAAATGTCATTGTCTCTGATATTTGGGGAATCATCATGATGGGGTCACACACGGGAAGGTTCGGCTGAGAACAAATCAGAAAAGGGTTCCTGCCCTTGCAGTGAACTCTTCTCCTTTAACTTGAGCATTAACACCTCAACTTTATTTCCACAAGACTTCACATTTGTAACATAAAGCTCATAAACTAATAATGCATACAATTGTAAAATTGTGGGGGGTTTTCCTTTGTTTGCTTTTTAGAATTTGAATTCAATTTTTTTTTCCCCTTTTGAGAGCACCTGTCTCTGGAAGATTTTGCTTGGGCCAATATTTAAATTGGCTCTGTTTTCTAACTTCAAAACAGCTAGTGGTAGGGAGAGAAAGCTACGACTTTTGGACCTAAAAATAGCAAAATAAATAATCCCCAGCTGGCTAACAAAAAAACACAAGTGTATAAGCATGTTCAATCTCAGGCCTGGAGTGCAATCCCTCTGAGTTTCTTTCCTTAGAAGCTTGCACTCCACACTTTCTCACTGTTCAAGGCTAACCATTTCCTTTATGGCTGGAATTCTTTTCCTTATTCATTCAAGAAATCCATTTTGAGCACCCTCTCTGTGTCTCCCCCCCACTCCCACCCTC